>CM050891.1:9395000-9680000 GCA_027726005.1 Juncus effusus | reverse complement strand
GGCGCTATTTCTAGAGCACGATTTTTTAGAATTAATTATTAGCCGAAAACACCTTTCCTTTAATTATGGTTAGTATTTATTATAAAATTAATGTTTTATTGAGTCATATTTCTTTCTTAATTAGTTTTAACCAAAAAAAAAATGAAGGTGGTGCTAATTGCTATTTCTCAAGCGAGCTTTTCTTCGTCTAGAGCGCAACCACACATTCATCAGTATATTTATTCACATATTTATCAGCATATTCATCCGCATATTCATCGGCATATTTTTTTGGATATTAACTAGTATATTCATGTGCATATTCATCAACTTGAGTTTCTTTATCGACTTTTTCATAAAATATATCAGTATCTTTATTAGCTGAAATAAGAGTAGAAGAGAATTTCTTTTCTTTGTCAGTCAAATTTATTTCTCATTGAATATAAGGTATATCGGGTTCTTTTTCTGTCTCTCAATTCACATATTTGAATTTTGAACTTTTTCACTTAAACAGAAGTAAAAGAGGAGATTGCATTGATTTCTCTTGTGTGTGTTTGGTAAAAAACTGAAGTAGCTAGAAAGAATGAAGCAATAATATAAATATATAATATTGGTAGATATCAGAGAATATCATAGAGAAAGAAAGAGAGTCGTGATGGCTTGTGATAGGTTAGAGAGTGGTCTGAATGGATGGGATGCGAGGGGAATGATAAGCGGTTTGGATGGAGGGGTTGAGGATGGTGTGAAGGGATGGAGATGGATGGAGCAGGAGGTGTAGGGAGAGGCGCGAGGATTGCGCCATGGGAATAGGGAAAAGAAGATCAAAAGAAAGAGTGATTAGAGAGTGGTCAGTCAATTAGTGGAGACTGGAGGACTGGAGGACTGGAAGTAGGGAAGCTGGATTATATTGCTACACAAGTTCCTAGTTCTACGCATTCTTCTGTATATTCTTTTTTTTCTTTGTCTTAGACTTACTCCATTAATATTAAAAAACAATTATTATAAGAAGTTAAATTCAAATTCCAACAACAAATTGATATCGCATAAAGAATAAATGAACAACATAACCAATTATACGAACTATTTAAGACCTCGCATTTGTCAAAAGGAGGATGACAGATTTCCGTTCCATTATTTTGCATATATTTTTAGCATTTTTATTTAGGCAAATCATCAATCTTTCATCCGCATATTCATCAACTTGAGTTTCTTTATCGGCTTTTTTATCACATACATCAATATCTTTATTACCAGAAATAAGAGTAGAAGAAAAGTTGTTTTCTTTGTCAGTCAAATCTATTTCTCTTTGAGTAGAAGGTATACCGGGCTCGTTTTTTATATCTTTATCCACATATTTGAATTTTGAACTTTTCACTTAAATAGAATTAAAAGAGGAGATGACATTGATTTCTCTTGTGTGTGTTTGGTAAAAAAAACTGAAGTGGAATTTCGTGAAGAATGCGGCCATATTATAAATATTGGTAGATATCAAGAATACTAGAGAGAGAGAAAGATAGTTGATAATATTAGAGAGAGAGAGAGAGAGAGAGAGCAATGGCCCATATAGGTGACTCGTATGAACCCAAGGGTTTGCCCGACTGGAAAATAGCGTTCACAGCAGTGGGATGTATTATAGGACCGGCTCTATTTATGGTTTTTGGATACCTCGTTTGAAAAAAATGGCTGAAAGATCAGGTAATTAATTGAGTTCTTATATAGAGACCCAGAATTGTCACTTTTTTGTTGTATCGCAATCATCTAACATCACGTATGAATTTCAAGCAACGTTTGAGCTGGTTTGGTCGAATGGATTGGTGATTTTACTTTTTGTGCTGAATTACTGGGTTGAACTGAAATTACCACCAATAATTACCAAAAATGCCCCCAGCTATATCAAAAAACTTCCAAACGTGACCACACCAGGCCCACATCTCTCCGAGCGCCCCTCATCGAAGAGAAAGAGGTGAAGAGAGGTGGGAAAAATGGTGAGTATTCCTCTGATGGTGCAGATCTTAGGATGGCTGGCGTTGCTTGATTCGGATTACTTGTATGAAATTAAATTAGATTTTGAGTTGGATCTTATTTGTTTTTTTTTTTGACATCTTAATTTCTTTTCGCAAAGAAAATTTTCTTTTTCAAGAAATTATTTATGAAAAGGTTTGAATTATTGAAGCTTATTTGTTTTTTTTTTAATTTTCAGTGATGGATGAAGTTAGGGGGAGTAAAGAAGGAAAGGGGAGTGGTTTAATTCCCAATTTTGCTCAGATTTTCACTAGATTATCTTTTGCTTTCTTTTTCAATGAGATTATTTTTTTTAATTTTCAAGATATTTTATTGTGTTCTTCAGATTTTATTCCTCTATTTTTTTTAGATTTTTCCTTTTTCAATTTTTCGGTTTTATTTTTTTATTCCGAATTTATTTGCTATTTTTTTTGTTTTGGTTTAGTTTTAATCAGTAATTTATGCCAATTCAGGGTTTCATTTTTGTGTAGTTATTCTTTCTAGATTTATTATCCAATGAAAATAGTTTTGTTGCTTTTGGATTGTAATATAATATTTCTAATTATTTTGGTCTGTAAGTTAAGGTTATTATATTCTGATATTTTGCTTTTATTTTTTTGTGTTTACTTTCTCAAAATTTTATTAATAGTTGAAATGCATGAGTTAATTGAGTTTTAAGTTACAAACTTAAAATTTCAAATATGAAAAAGAGGTGGAGATTGATGTAAATCAAAATTAAAAATACGAAAATAAATTACTTTTTTGTTTTTACAAGTAATGATAATTAAATTTTCACTGAAAAAATATATTAAAATTTTTCTGATTTTCCAATGAATTTCTTTGATTTGTTCAGTGAAATTTTTTGAATTTTTTGAATATTTAAATATTTGATTTTCTATTTTTTATTTATTTTTGAAATTAATGATTTTAGTGATAACTTTCAATTTTAGAGATGCATTCATATTTTTATCTGACAGAACTTCTTTTTTTATTTTTCGCAATATTTTCAGGAATTAATGATGTTAATTTTCGTTTTATTTGTAATTTGTTTCAATTTAATTTGAAAAATTGTGATGTTGTAGTTTTGTAATTTATATATGAAAAATATTTACGGAAAACATAATTTGGTGTCAATTGTGGGAATTTAATTTGGTGTTAATTATAGAAATAAAATTGCAGCATTAATTATGCACGTGTTAATTATAACTTTTTTGTGGTAACTTTGTGTTGATAATTTGTTAATATTTTATTTTAGATGGGTGTGGTAATTATTAGATTTGAATGGTGGATACAAACTTTACTTAACAAATTTGACTGGTAACTAGGATAATGTTCGCGCTACGCTGCGAATATTTTCATTTTAGTATACAATTAAAATAATATTTCGTGTTATATCTTCGATTTTGTGAAACAGTTACATCAAAATATTTTCACTTTATAAGTTTATATTGATTTACATATGTGAACACATATTCGGAATATGTGAACACATATATATGCGGAATATGTGTTCACATATTCCGAATATGTGTTCACAAATGTAAATCAATATAAACTTATAAAATTAGGAGACTTGATATAAAAACTTGTAATTTAATACAACATGTATCAAAAACTTGTAGAAGTAACCACAAATAAAGATTGAAGTAAGAACAATCTCGCGCTATGCTACATGTTTTACAATTTATTGTTGTAAATTAAATTTTTATTTGTACAGAATTAAAGTGTGACAAATAATCTCTTTATTAAAAATCAATAATGTGAATTTGGATTAATATTTTAAGAAAATCAGTCATATTAGTTTTTCTTATATATAACCTTATTTATTTTTTTTATATAGTTTACTCTTTTTTTCAAATGTAATATCATTATCATTAATTTATGTCTTTTGTCTATTTTTTCATTTTTCTCTTATTAAGTTGTGAAGTGATGATAATATAAGAAAACTTAAAGAGGATAATTAAATTAACTGTATACTCGCGCTACACTGCAAATATTTTTATTTTTAATTTATTTTGCTATATAATAGATGAACTTAATATTATAAAAATTACACAAGCTCTCCATAACTTTTCAAAAAAAAAATATAAATTAAAATAATATTTAAGTTGATTCATAACCCATAAAAAATATAGACAATTTATGTAGAGTATCTGAGTATGTTTAGTATTTTTTTTTTAATTATAATTTTGTATTACAATATAAGATATTTTATCACATCTAATTTTATAATGACGGATAACTTTATATAATAAATTATGTTATTATAAATTAATTATATAAATAACAACTTAACGGAAAGAATAAATTGATTTTTTAATAAGGCACTATGAGTTATTTTTTATAATTTCAATTTAAGTTTATTTTCAGTTGTTTTTTGAAGTTATGTTGTTTTCTTTTGATATATTACATTTATAAACATATATAAGTTATAATCATCCTTAGACGTAGCTCGAAAAAAGAAAAAAAAAGACAATTTATTTCAAAGATTTTTCTAGAAGCACCAACAGATCTAATCAAAGACGTTTCATTTTTTATTTTATTTTTTTTGACAAAAAGAGAAAAAAAATACTTCTATATAACATTATATTTGAAGAAAAAAATATGTCATATATAGAGAAAAAATATTGTGTTCTAAATTTCTAATATAAGAAAATGTAACATAAATCATTTTCTTAAATTATATCACTATTAATTTTCTCATCGTTGATCTTATCCAACTATCAAAATGATGTGCAAGAGCTATATGAATAAATGAATCACATAGCTATCATTGAAACATATAATATATTAATTAATGTAATGTATTTCTTAATATGTTATTTGCTTGTAGTGAGAACCTAAGAACTTGATGGCTCTCACCAAATCGAAAATGTAATACAAAGCATAGTAATCTAATAAATTATATGACTATGTATTAATAACCACACATATATTGTCATAAAATTTCAAGAAACTTGAGAAATTAAATAATAAAATTTGTGAATTTTTTTGATCGGACGGCTTAGAGAAATTAGATTGCATGTTTCAATAAGAAGGTTCAAAAGGAGGTGAAAAATAATGTGGTGGGTTTAATTTTTCTAAATGTTTGAATTTATAATCTAATAATTTATTGTATTATATATTTTAAACGTCTAATTGTTTAAATTTAATTATTTAAAGATATATTTTCACATGAGCATATTCTCTTGTTCATATATCTTTGCATAATTAGCCGAGAAATTTTTTTTAAATTGGAACCATAGCAATATGGAATTCAAAATAAAGAGAAAAATCAAACAAATTTAGTTTTGAAGATTTTAACATTATAAATAAAATGTTTTATTATGAATTAGTATTTCTTTTTAAAGAAGAAAAGAAAAACTAAATATATTTTAATAAATGAACTCTTCATTTCTCTTTGCATTAATATTTGAACATAAATATGTACCATGATTTGTTAGAACCATTTGATTCAAATCTAACGATCAAAAATAATTTTAACCGTTCTCACATAATCAGACATAGATAACAAACTTCAAAACCACCAATCATTGTTGTACATGTTAGTATGCTATATAAATAATGTCATAAAAAATCAAAATAAATAAAAAATTTAATGATGTAGATGTAACCATGCTATTTAATCCAAAAGATAAAATAACTAAGGTAATGTGGCCTTTTGAGAATGCTCAAAAAGCTTTGAAAAATAAAAGGGTAGGGAAATTAATAAATTGTATTTAACAATTTTTTGGTAATTAATAAATTATTTTTTAGATGACATAATTAAAGGATTGAATTTGGAAATGATGTTCTTAGAGAATTGATTAAGGAAGTAGTTAATGAGATTAGAAAGTGATTGTAGATTGAGGTGTTAAAACCATTGACCGAAAATTTAAAACCATTGACCGGTTTTTGTGCTGGGTCAATATTAACACGGCTCTTGAAAACATTCCCCAAATTCACACCTGTGACATCATTGTGAGTCCTGTGGCGCATGATCACATTTTTTGTGACAATTTTGGGCCAAATGATAATTTTCGAATTTTGGAAAATTTATAAATAACCTCCTAACTTTTCTGAATATTACAACTAACCCTCTTATATTTTTAGATTTACAAAAAAAACTTTTCTGATAAACTTTTCATTTACAAAAAATCTCCTCCATCCACTTTTCCATCTAATTATTGATTAACTTTCTTTGAAATTCTCATTTTACCACCTGTAATAAAATATTTTTAAAAAATATTTTTTATCATATATTTTTTGCCAGGCTCCATAAAACATATTTCAATTTAATTACCACTATGCATGGAAGAAGGGATTAGGAATACATATGCCTCAAAACTCCCTCAGATAAAACATGCCGCATTAAATAAGAAGAAACAAGCACACATCTCAAAAATAAAAATAAAAAACACAATTTTATTCCATCCAAAAAGCCGAAAGAGTAGCATCATAATTACAACTAAGCAAATTTCCATCCTAACCATCAAATCACATGCCCTTCAAAACCAAGAAACCAAATCCGATACCGATAAAAGTGGCCACCGAAATTCCAAAAATGCCCGCTAAAATACCCGGTACGATCAACGAAGTCCATCCTTTCGCAGTGGCCATTCCACAGGCTGTCGTGGGGCCCCCAACATTGGCATTGGAAGCAATTAATAATAATTTCTTCTCAAACCCTAGAATTTTCCCTATTCCCAAAATGAACCCTAAGTGCACGGCCACTTGGATGAATGAAAACGCGAAAATGCCAGGTGTCGTGTTGATCACGTTCGATATGCTTCCGTTGGCCCCCACCACCGCAAAAAATACCTACAATAATAGGTATTAATATTTCCTCAATTAAAAAGATATTAAAAATAATATATTAAATTTCTTCAATTAAAAACAGGTATTTATAGTATATTAAAAATAGGCATTTAAGTTTCCTCAATTAAAAAAGAAAAAAATATATTAAAAATAGTATATTATATTCCCTCAACTAAAAAAAGGTATTTATATTATATTAAAAATAGGTATTTATATTATATTAAAATTAGGTGTTTATATTTCTTTAATTAAAAAAGGAAAAAAGATATTAAAATAGTACATTACAACAAGTTACGAAATAAACCTTTCACCTGCATGAGGATTAAAGCCATTGACTCGCCAGCTGGCGCGAGTTTGCCGAAAAAGGAAGGGAAAACGGTCGCTAGTGCAACCACAATGGCGGTTATAAAAGGGAGATTGCCGCCTTGTATACCGAAATAATTCGTTATATATACGCCCATTTTGCATATCGCGAATGAAATGGCAACAGCTACTGCACTCTCTAGTACTGGCAGCTTATTGTTGGCTCCAGTCGATTCTTTTGATTCTTCACTCAGTTCTAATATTAAAAAGGAATTTATATACATAGATTCAAACAGAAAATCGCACAATTGAGAGTGATTAAAGCTAAGTATGGTTAAACAAACGCTAAAAGCAATTAACTGAGGCATAGTTGTGAAATACTGTGCAAAATTGGAAGGGGACAATTTAAAAATATTTTTGAAGATAATGAAATAAAATAATGTACTAACCATTGGAGGAAACTGAGGGTTCAGCTGGTATGTTAGAAGCTAAAGCAAACAAAGAGGTGAAATAAACAGCACAAATCACATTATCTGCTGCCAAACCAGCTGCCAAAACTGACGGAGTAACACCGAGTGCGTCAGAAACCGCCACATAATTCACAGCTACAATTAAAAAAAAATAGAATATTAGCATTAAAAAATAGAATATTATGAACTGAATTTTTTTATGTTCTTTTTGGCTTGTTTGGTGATTGGTGGGAAAAATCGAAATTTAGTAGGGTTAATTGAGACAAAACAAGTTGTGTGAGACTTTATTGGGTTCAATTTGTGCACAATTGGCCATTGTTACAATTTAACAATTTTTAAGAACCCAATTTAAAAATTTGAATTATTTTAATAAATCAAAATACCTCCACCAATATGCCTGGCCATTAAGGCTGCTGCGATCTTCCAGCTGTCCTGTCCAAGCGATCTCATCGGTACGATCAAATATGCCACCACTGTACCAACCGTTGTCGCAACTGTAAAACGAAAAATATTATACATTACAAAACTAACGTCATTAATAACTTTCAAAATTAACAAAAAGATAAAGGAAAATTTACAAAAAAGCCCCCAACTTTATCGGAAATTGCAAAATCTTAAAAAAAATGATTCGAGAATGTTAAATTAACAACGCCATCTCTTAACCAACAGTAAGGACCAACTTTTTAACAATAACAAGAATGAGGGATTTATTTTTCAATTCTTAAAAACACAAGGGCTAATTTGCGAATGTTCTCCATCTATACCGTACCTGATCCGACGAGGAAGGCCAGGAGGAGCGTACCGGTCGACTTGAGAACTCTCCTCAAGTCAGCGCTGAACAAAAGGAGAGGAATAGAAAGTGGCAAAAGATAGTCCAACACGATTTTATAAGAAGGAGAATCGCTCGCGACCAGACCCACACTGCTCGCCGCGAGCCCGATCAGAGTACTAACCAACGCCCCGCTCAACGCGCTTCCTACTCTCGTCTTCTCCGACCTGGAACCAAAGGGAGATGTTAAGAAAGAAACCCCTGTTTTTGATTAATCTGTCAAGTTTACCCATCTGAATGTTACCAAATTCCGAAGGCTCCGGCGGCGAAGAGAGCGGTGAGGTTGCCCCACTGGTCTTTAGGCGAAATGAGAGGCGTAGAAGGGAGATAGAAGGATGAAGATGCTGCGATTTGACGTGAGGGCTTGTGATTTTTCAGCGAGTGTTCTGAGTAGCTGGGATGCGAGGGGAAAGACAATCGGTTTGGCTGGACGGATTGACGATCGTGTGAATGGGCGGAGATTGGGCGGAGCGGGAGGCGCAGGGAGAGGCGCGAGGATTGCGCCATGGGAGTGGGGAGAAGGAGGAGGGATTGTGTGTTTTGTTGTTTGATTTCTTCTTTTCTTGTTTTCTTCAGCGGAGTTGGAGAGTGATTAGTACTGGAGACTGACTGACTGGAAGTAGTAAAGAAACTGGATTGTATTACTGCACAAGTTCTACGCATTATTTTTTGTGTGTATTATGAATCATGAGCCGGCCCAATTGTACAAGAGAAAAGGCCTTCATGGTGAAGGGCCTGATATTCGTGAATTTGCATTGAGCCATTATTTTTTTGATTGGAGGGTCGTATCGTATTCGTAGGTGATAAAAGTGATCTGTCATGGTGATACTATTCTATCAAGAGGTGGATTACATATTGAGGTTTCGGTTCCATTGTTTTTCATCTCTTTTTAAGCCTTGTTATTGTATTATATCATCTAATAAAAAAATTATCAATTTTGCTCAAGACGTGTGTTTATTAATACAAACTTATATAATTTGAATGGATTAGTATTTTGTGTTTTTTTAGGAACGAATCCGTACGACAAGCTAAGTGGATCATTGCATCAAAGTTAGTCTGTCATTTACAATGTCTCGTCGTATATTTAAGTCGTCCGCAAATATTCTGTCTAGTATTTTGTATTTTATCTTTGATTTTTTTTCATAAAAATTGTATATGATTTGTCTTATGTACAAATTAAAAAAAAAATTAATGATCATAGATCAAATATCTTATTATACAATATAAAATTATAAGTAAAAAAAAACTACTTAATTTCTTCTAACTAATTATTTTACATCCAAAAAAAATATTTTATATTGAAACAAATAATAAACATGAAGTATTATCCTTTTGATTTTGGAAGAATATAAATCGAAGAATGACACTAACCCAGCCAGCATATTATACTTCCCCGACGACTCGTAAATAAGAAATTAGTTCTCTTATTACTGCTTAGTATTACCAATCACAAAAGTCTTTCTCTCTTATCTCTCTCTCAGTGAAATACAGTGATGGGATCGGGCGGATTGGCGGCGACGGAGGCGAAGCAGCTGGAGAAGCTGGAGGAGCAGGCCACGCACGGCGGCGGCGGCGCCTGGGAGTACCTCTCCCTCGTGCGCCGGCTCAGAGCGCGCCGCCCGGAGCCCGTCCTTCAGCTCGGCTTGAAGCTCTTGAACGACCCCAAATCTAGATCCAAACTCGGCTCCGAAGGTAAATTAATTGAACTGGGATTTTTTATATCTAGCCTTTTCGTTGTGTAGCTGAATGAAGGATGTTAACTTGGGTCGGAAAGAAAGCTGCAAGAGTGAAATTGAAAGTGAATTGAGGTCTGGATTGTGAATTGGTTGAAATGAGAACTGAGATCTGACAGAAAGCTGTAGTCTTGAATTTTGATTTTGTGTTGAGATCTGATCGCTAGTCTTGATCTGACTATGTAATGTTTCTTAGTGTAACTGTAAATAGAAATTAGAAAATGGAAGATAATATGAGTCCAAACATATGTATTGAATTGATTAAACAAATTTAAATTATTTCAGAATGGACACTTTATGAACAAGTAGCTATAGCAGCTATGGATTGCCAAAAGCTTGATGTTGCAAAGGTGTTAATTTAATGCTTTCATTATCTCTTTTTAGTTTTTTTTTTTTTATATATTTCAATTTGTACAATAAATCTGTTATCTTTGTTTTAGGGTTAATTTAATTTGCCCAAAAGTTTAATCATGTACAATCACTGTGAAAACTTTATAATATTTAACATTTTTGTATGATTTTGTGCAGGATTGCATTGAGACCCTTAAAACTAAATTTCCAGGAAGTCTGAGGGTCGGTACGTAACTTTTTCCTTTTTTCTATTAAATTGTACTTTATTCTAAATTGTTAAATCCAAGTTATATTTCATGACAAATCAGAACATTAATTTATACCTTTAGTCCTTTCTGATATCTCTTAATGGCCTTTTTTTGTTATAAAAATGAAACTACCAAGAAATGCCTTTCTAAATCTTTCAAAAACATTGTTAGTTACATTATATGATCTTTTCCCTTTTTACTGGATTTGAGTTTCAGAAGTACAAGCAATAATTATTATATTATTTAAATTTCAGCAAGATTACAAGGCATGCTTCTAGAAGCAAAGGGCGCCTGGGATGAAGCAGAAAGGGAGTATGCCGTCCTTCTAGAAGTTAATCCTAATGATCAGGTTTTTATTTTATTTATATACTTTTTTCTTGTTTTTTTGCAACCCGGCCCAATTTTTTATCATATTTGCAACCCACTGTACATGTAATTTTGATATTTGATCTGGAAGAAATATTTGTACTTTTTTTATTTGGAAGAAATATTTGATGTCATTCTTTTGTATATTTTTTAGCAAATTCACAAGAGAAAAATCGCGATGGCTAAGGCACAAGGAAATACGTCATTGACTGTGGAGTATCTTAATAAGTACCTTGAAATGTGAGTAATTATTCTTTCCTCTATATAATGAAAAATATCTGATCCCTAATATTAGCAAAAAATGAAGTCATTTCCAACTTCGTCAAATGTATGATTGTTCTCGTTTTACAAGAATTTATTTGATAGTAGTGCTATTTTTCTGTCAGATTTATGGCAGATAATGATGCATGGAGAGAACTTGCTGAGCTCTATGTTTCCTTACAAATGTGAGAATCTCTTCCTATAAAATATCCATTAAAATTTAATATTATATTTAAAATCTTTTAAGATTTTCTTTTATATCATGCCCTAAATTAATTAATTAATTAATTAACTCTTTTAATCAGGTACAAGCAAGCTGCTTTTTGTTATGAGGAACTGATACTCGCCCAACCTATGGTTCCTTTATACCATTTATCTTACGCTGAGGTATTTATTAATTTTTGCCAAGTAAGATTATTTCATTAACTTTTATTCAATCTTGTTACATGACACATGTTATGTTTTTTGTAAAAATTCAAATTAGGTTTTGTACACAATTGGTGGTTTGGAAAATATTCAAACGGCTAAGAAATACTACGCATCGGCTATACAGCTAACTGGAGGGAAAAATACGCGAGCTCTCTATGGTGTTTGTTTGGTAATAATTATTTATCCATTAAACTTCCATTTCTGCCCCTAGGAAACCGCAAAATTACAAGAATGCCCCTGCAATAAAAATATCGCTAATTTCTATTTGGATGTTCTAAAAACATGCTCAAATTGAGGGATTTATCTTTGTTTTGTAGGATTATTCAGATAAATTTTTGTTTTAGTAGGGGCCATACATGATATTTAAGCTTTTACATAGTAAATAATATTTCTTTTGATCGTATTTTCAGTGTAGTGGAGCGATAAATCAACTAACAAAGGGCAAAAATAAAGACGAAGAAAATTCGGATTTGCAAAGCCTAGCTGCACAGGCATTGATAAAGGACTACAAGAAGCGGGCCCCAGCTAAACTCGGTCTTGTCACTGAAATGCTCAAAAGCATCAAACTCGCCTAATTTTAAGTATTTTTTTTAAGATTTTTTTTTCCTTTTTATGTTTTGACATTTTATTGGTTTGAAGGTTTGAAATAATTTTATCTAGGGCTATGGACACTTTTTTTTTTCCGGTTATGTTTAAGCTCTAGTTCTATGAATTTGTATGATACTTTTACATAGAGAAGTTTTGAGTTCTGTCATTTTTCTATTCCATAGAGTTTTGAGTTCTTTGCTTGTCTCCATTTGATTCTTTGATAAATCTACTACGGACAAAATTACAGACAGCGGGCAAAATTAGTAAGGTAATTAAATAACAATATGAAGTGAAAAACCTGAATCTGGCCATGAAATCCTATCCAAAGCGCTTTGGACATAAAACGTGTGCATACAACTTGATAGCCATTCAATGTAAGAAAACTAGAGGCAAGGCATCTCCTACTTTCGAAAGAATCTTGTCGGTATTACTACATGAAATTTATGGCTGGCATGAAGTATATATAATGGTAGTCTTACTTTAGATGCTCTACTGTTGCATTATTGAATTTTTTTTCTTTTTTTGCGGTAAATGAGATGTGCGCATTAGTGAAAATTATAAATGGTTCAAGGGAAAATGTTATTTTATGGGCATTCTTATAGTTATTTAGTGAGCATTATACTACCGATGTTGGCTAATTAGCAATATATAAAGGCTATTTAAAATAATTTGAACATCTCCAATTATAATTTATGAAGTCTGCCAGAATATGAAGAATAGAATATTTTAGTTTTTCTATTATTACTTTATTGATTGACATCACAATATTATAGGCCTATGTTGAGATAGTACATGAAAAGAAGAAATATAAGGAAGTAAAAATAGGAAGTGTCGAACCTGCACCAATTATAGAACGGAAAAAACTTTTTCCCAGTACTCAACACCTGTGTCACTATAGCCCTAACATACTATTTATTAATTTATATACATTACATTATTATCTTTTATTATAATATTTATATAATTTAGTGAAAAAACGCAATGCAATTGATTTGTAAACAGCACACTACTCAAAAAAAGTAGTTATCAGCATATAAATCATGAAAAAAATGAGGTAAAAAATGGTGGCACGAGATATATATAAACCAAACATACATGATTTCATTTATCATTAGAGTATATTTTAGCTATTGACTGTAAATAATTGGGGAGTGATTTATCAAAAAAACTAAATAACTGGGGAGTGATTAGGAGCGCCCGTGTATAGTTTTCTGATTCCACTCTTTTCCTACAAATTTTATAGTTTAAATCGACCGTCTATGGCCTATAAATTTGTACCCTCTCCCTCATTTCCTACTTCTATCTTCCTATCTGCTAATCATTAAAGAGAGAGAGAGAGAGAGAGAGGGAGAGAGAGAGAGAGAGAGAGAGAGATGGAACGACAAGGAAGGACAAGGAGGCCTTACACCATAAGCAAGCAAAGAGAAAGCTGGAGTGATCAAGAGCATGCTCGATTTGTTCAAGCCATTCATCTGTAATCTCCTTCTCTCTCTCTCTCTCTCTCTCACACACACACACATACACACACACCAAAAGGGGTAGACTAAGCGGCAGAGAGCTAAATTAGTAGGCTCATAATAAAAAAAAGACTGCACTAACAACAGTCTAAAATATATTTTTGGGTTAAAAAGTTAAAACTATTGGATTTTAACACTAACATAATAACTACATTAATGTACCTAGCTATAAAAAAAACTATGCTCCACGGCTGAATGTTGTTACAAGGCTGAAATGTAAATTTGATATGCTCAAGGACTTAATTGGATCTAAAATCGAACTAAACTTTCCCTACTGTAAAAACAATTAAGGATTATAAGGGCACACAATATTGATTGATCCTTTGCAAACACGTTCCAGCAACAGTTTGTTACAATATTCCGTTATCACCATAAACCTCCAAATACAGAATATCATAATCCTTGCATGTTTCTTGAAACAAATTTTGAAATGTGGAATAGGATCAAACTCTTAAATATTTTCATCTATTCATTAAAAGAGAACAGATACTGCGCGCCGGTACTGCAACGACGGTATATAAATATGAAAAAAAAACATACAAACTGAAAATAAACAGCATATACAAAATTCATTCGGTAAAACAATATATATTTAAAAAAAATGAAAATAGTATATAAAAACATATAAACTGAAAACAAACAGTATATAAAAATTCATTAGGTAAACAGTATATATTTTAAAAAATAAAAATAATATATAACGTATATAGAAATTACTACAATACCCCGTCGTGATTTCCCATTTTCCTAATTAAAATCGGGACAGAATTGCAAGAGCTTAAGTTTGCATTTGGGAGAAAATTGTTTCAAATTGAAATCAATATCTCTAGAAATATTAATTATCTCTAACTTTCGTTTCTGGTTTCGCAGTTTTCACCGAGATTGGAAAAAAATAGGAGCATATGTTGGAACAAAGACTGTGCTACAGGTTTCTTTTTTCTTTATTTTCTCTAAAATGGTAATAACTAATAACTTAATTATGTCTAATATAACCCATTTTTTTTATTTTGTATCAGATAAGAAGTCACGCGCAGAAGTACTTCCAAAAGATTGAGAAAAACAGTACGGGTGAATATGTACCACCACCAAGGCCGAAAAGGAAATTGACTAATCCATTTCCAATGAATTTCCCTAATAATGGTGCACAAAATTAATTTTAACCTTTTTTTTGTCAAGTTTGTTTACATCCTTTTTATCGTTTTCCCAATAGTTATTTTGGTACATATACTCCTTCAAAAAAACATTTTGGTACATATACATACGGGCATGTGACTCATGTTTGAATACAAGACACAATAAAGATTTAGTTGCTGACATTTTTATCATGCCAATACATCAACATTAGTTCTATCTCAAAAAAGTAAATGCAAACTTAATATTCAATCTTACAAGTTAAATATATCATTTTAAAATATTTTATTTTTGCTGCTTATCATTTTAAAATATTATATCTTAAATTTCATAATTTCACATTTTATATCTTTACAGCGTATTTTGCGCTTTTGAACCGTTATTTTTGTTCATATTTGGATTATGTTTTATGGTGAAAACACATAATTAAAAAATTATATGTACAACATAAAAATAATATATTTTTATTTATAAAGTTGAAAGATACTTCCAGTGAGACACTTTGGTATGACAAAATATTGGCCACTAAATCTAATCCTTTTAAAAACAATGTATATAATACCCATCTGACATGTAGCATCTATTGCTTGACTTGTGTTTGGGCCACTCCAATTTAAGAGTATAGATATCCCCCATTTTGCACTTGTATAAGCATCTTTATAAAAATGTTTATCAAACAGATCAGTATATCAATTAATGAATTAATATGTACATAATATGTAGACAAATATGCATAACTTAAAAGTGTATTCATATATAATATTATATGTACATAATCCAATCCCTGTTTGTTTTCAACAGTGTAACTTTGTAGTAAATGCTTTTTCTTCTATAATCTTTCAATTAATATGATATTTTTTCTTTTGAATTTAATAAGACATTGTCTATGCTGGAAGCGCTCCTGAGACTTGGCGAGGAAATCATGCGGCCGTTTATAATGGTCTCTCTCTCTCTCTCTCTCTCTCTCTCTCTCTCTCTCTCTCTATATATATATATATATATATATATATATATATATATATATATATATACATTAAAATTTCATATTTTTTGTATTATCTATAAGTTTACACACAACACATAGCTTAGACTCATACTAACTTCCGAAACCTTCCAACATCCTCCTAAAATTCCTATCTAACCTTTATATCCTAATTTCTGTGAACCAAATTTATTTATGATTTACATTTGGTTTGCTCAAATGATAAATGCTACTAATTTCTTGAACTCTTCATATAAGCCTTTAGCAGTTGAAAATTCGTTACATCATAATTTGTAATAATATTGTTTTTAAATAATTTCGAGGCTCCAAATTGATGGTCGCATGGAGCCTCTAAAATCACAGGACTGGCCTTGATTCAATTAAGATAGAGGTCGGGTTTTTAGTTTATCGTATCTTTCTTTATTTCCTTTTTTTTTCTTTTGATTTGTAACACTCAATCTTAATTTAAGTAATTTATTCGATGAGTGCGGGTGCAAAAACCGCCTAATGTTATCTCAAAATACAAGTTGTAATAAACAACTAAATTTACCCTTTTGTTCTATTTTTGGTTGTAGACAATGGAGTATTTTTTTTTCTTGTCAATTTTAACATTTTTATGTTTTTGTTTCCCTTTTTATGAAGGTAAACCTGATTTTGAAAATATATATGGATTCCTTGGAGACTTGTTTGACCCGCGCACAGGCCACAATTTGAAAAAATTACAGGAATTAGACCCAATTGACATCGAGACGGTATGCAAATTTAACCATATCATTTTAACTACTGATAATTTTCGAAATTTTTCATGTTCTGAACCAGAAGTTCTCCTCTAATTTTTTTTGTTTTCATGTCTTTTGTTAACTTCTATCAGGTACAATTACTAATGAGGAACTTGTATTCTAACTTGACGAGCACAGATTTTGAGGTACGAGTAATGTATCTATCGCGATTTTTTTAACAATTATTTTGCTTCATAAAAGACCTAATCTCAAGTTTGATTTGAATGGGCATAATAGTACATATAATTCTCTTAGCACAATCACAAAATTAAATAAAGTCAAAGTATTTGCATTCCAAATTTTTTATTTGACGTAACAATTATTTTGTTTTCGATGCAAAAATTAGGGTTTGTGTGGAGCAGAGAAGGATTTGGAGTTGAGCTTTGACACCCTAGATCTGGTTTAATTAAGGAGGGAGAAAACTTGAACACTTGATCCACAGAAAACTCGATCCACAGAAAAATCTACCTCCTTATTTTATTATATTATTTTGATTATTCTAGTGTGGGCTTGGCCGATAATTTATTTTTTGTTCGGGTTGGGCCGAGAGAAGTCCATTATTTGAGAGATCAGTAGTGAGCTAATTGGAGACCTTTACTATTGTCTAAATTAGATAGTTAGTGACTTTGTTCTAAGCATATATGTAAAAAAAAAAAAAATCCTTGCAACTTCTTTTTATCTGTTCATGCATTTTCGTATCGATTACTTATTTCATGATTCATCACTTTTATTAACACTTTAAAGAGTTGCACGTGCTTATTTAATGTTCATTTACTTGAAGTAACAAATTTGTATCAGTACCATTGTTGTAGTTACATAAGCTTTTACTCCAACAATATGTGAACTGCTTTGATAATATTAAATTGTTTAAAACATGTTCGATACAGAAAGAAAGGAAGAAGATATTGAGAATTTTTTTCTCCTTTAATAACTGCACATCTCCAATTATTATTTCAAACAGATAATTAATGGTATTTCACTATTTCTGGAAATATTTTTTTTTATGAATGGTATTTCTGGAAATATATTGAGAAACTGAAAATATTTCCCTTCAAGAACTGCATATCTCCAATTGTTTGTACTGGAGATAATAATCATCGTCTCTCTTTCCTTCCCTTGTCAACAAAGGGGCGCAAATGGCGACGGTAGCAACAACGCACTGCTTCTGCCCTCTCTATCCGCGCAGTAAACACAGAGGCAAGAACATTTCACTGAAGAAGGCTGCTCTTCATCCGCTGCCTCGCCTCAGATCGGTACGACTGCCCAGTTCTAATCACGCCGGTTCCAGTTCCAGTTCTATTTCCATCATCAATGCAAATGAAAGCACTTCTGGTTCTAATTCACTCACCGCTTCTTCTTCTTCTTCTTCTCTTGAGGTATCGAATTTCAATTGTATTCGTTACATTTTCTCTGAACCCGTATATAATTCTTCAATTTCATCTTTATAATCCTTTTCCAGAGCTCAGAAGGCGAAATTCCTTCAGAAACAGAACAACAACTCGAAGATGATCCTCAGCAAAACAAGAAGCAAAAGAGCCAGCTGAAAAACAGGGTCGTTTTCGGTCTGGGAATAGGCTTCTGTGCAGGAGGAATAGTAATGACTGGAGGCTGGGTTTTCGCTGCAGCCATGGCTGTTGTGGTCTTGGCTGGATCGAGAGAGTTTTTCGAGCTCGTCAGAAGCAGAGGCATCGCTAACGGAATGCCGCCGCCTCCGAGATATGTGTCCAGGGTTTGCTCTGTTATTTGCGCCCTAATGCCTCTTTTGACTCTGTGAGTGTTAAATGTGTTGTTATGATATTGTGAATGCCAAATTTGCGGTTCTAAACCTCTGAATGTGTCATATTTATCCAATATTGATGTTTATTAGGCAATATTACTCGATGGGTGAATTTTATATATTTTCAATTTTGGGTTTCGGAAGGCTAAATTTTGTAAATTATTCAGTTTGCGAAGAGTAAATTTGATATTTACAACCTTCTTAGAACAAATTTGATACTTTTAGAAAGCTATAAACGATACTCCCACTATATTTTATTTGAAAAACTGAACCATTAACTTACAGGTATTACGGCCACATGGACGTGTCAGTGACTTTCGCGGCATTTGTGATAGCCATAGGCGTGATGGTACAAAGAGGAAATCCGCGTTTCGCGCATCTCACGAGCGCCCTTTTCGGCCTCTTTTACTGCGGTTATCTCCCCTCCTTTTGGGTCAAGCTCCGTTGCGCCTTATCCGCCCCCGCTCTCAACACCGGTATTTTAAAATTCTTCTTTACGTCTTTTTATCTCATGCTGTTTTGTGTGTGACTCATGTAAAAATATCAGTGGAAAAAACGGAAGTTTTCGAAAGAAAAAAAAAATTAATGGCTTGTTAAATTTTTAGAAATGACAGTTTTACCCTCAAGATAGAAATGACCATACTTTGCCATATATTTTTGAAATAATTTGCTTTCAATAAAGATTATAATTCAATACAAATTAAGTAATTTTTATATTTAATTTTTTATTATATAATTCAACATAAATAAAAAAAGTACCCATGTAAAACTGAACTTATCAGTTTATCAAACAACCAAACTAAGCCGATTTATATATATGAATATTTTTTGGGGTTGAGCAGGAATAGGGAATTATTGGCCGGTATTGATAGGAGGAAGAGCGCATTGGACGGTTGGATTAGTGGCAACTTTGATCTCAATTAGCAGTATAATTGCAGCTGATACTTTCGCTTTTATAGGTGGAAGGGTACTACTAACTTTTTCATTTTTTTGAATGTATTTTTTTCCTTGTCGTTTTGAAATGAAAAATCTTAATTGATTTTTTTTTTGTGATTTTCAGGCATTTGGAAAGACGCCTTTGATTAATATAAGCCCAAAAAAGACTTTGGAGGGGGCTTTTGCAGGCCTTTTGGGATGCGTTGCGATAACTGTTCTTTTATCAAAACTCTTTTGCTGGCCCAATTCTTTATTCAGGTACATAAAAATCAAAATTAAAAACCACTTTTTTCACATATTATTTCGCATATACTTAAAGTATTGGTTTTTCTTAATGATATTTCTTCTGGCTACTTCAGACCCAACTGGTACAGTACCAATGCTTGTTCAATTCAAAGTTCTATTTTCATGTTCTTAGCTTTGACCGTGTACGAAAAATTAATCGAGCCAAGGAAAACCAAAAAAGAGTGACAAATTATCAAAGCATTGTCAATCATCATCTCTCATGTTCTACATAATATTTCATTATTTCTCATATGTAAGTGTAACTAATATTTATTTATTTTTTTCGATTAATAACAGCGCAATAGCGTTTGGGGTATTGAATTTTGTGGGGTCGATATTTGGGGACCTTGTGGAGTCCCTTATCAAAAGAGATGCTGGCGTTAAGGATTCGGGTTCTCTCATCCCTGGACATGGTACAGCTTGTTTGCATATATACCCAAATATAAGTCAAAATATCATTTATGTGCCTACAAAAGTGAAAATGTCGTATATTCATTCCCTTCCTACTTGCTAGCTATGGATACTCGTTTATTTTATTATTTGCTATTTGAGTCCAATTATGGTTATACATCAAATGGCAACAAAAGAGGAAACTAACAGATTTCCCTGAGAAGAAATAAAAGTGTTAGCGTAATGTACTGGTATTTCTTTCGTGGTGAATATTACCAACCGAAATTGCATGTTTTGGTTTATACATATATTTTGAATTAAGGTACAAATTTTCATTTTTTTTGCAGGGGGGATACTGGATAGAGTAGATAGCTATGTTTTCACTGGAGCCCTTTGTTATTCATTTGTTAAGGTCGCTCTTCCTCTCTGTGGTGTCTGAATTTTACTCTCCTTTATGACCAAATCAGGCTGATAAAAGATCAAAATTCAAGTTTCAAAGGAAAAGTTTGTTTGGTTAATTAATTGCCAAGAGAAATAAGAGGTGTTAGATTTCGAGCTTGTTTCAGCAAGAACCAGGAGACCTAATGTTGTTTTATCGGAGTTTTTTTTATTTAATTTTGTGCATATTTTGATGTCTTGTTTTATAGTTATTTTGAAAGTGCAGAAAAATAAGAACAAGAAATTAAGGTTTTTTTTTATATGGATAGGATGGAGACGTATTTAGGAATTTTGTTTGTTGAAAATGTTTAATTTATCTTGCTTCATGTTTAATAAAGAATATTCTTTCTTTTTTGCTGTTTTTGCTGATATGATATGTTTAGATCAAGCAACTGCTTATGTCTAGTTATATAACCTTCATGCTCAGATAAAAGAAATGAAAAGCAGCAAGTTAAAAATGTTTTAAGTATATTTTTATATAACTATTTTCTTTTATTGCATTCTGTCTTCTTGATTAATCAGAGCGTGTTTATTGATTCCAATCTGTAGAACATCAATCATTTTTAATCCTTAACATTTTCATTAAATTTCGATTCCCACGTCAAAATCCAAGCAACAGTTAAATAACATTAAATAGTTATACGGATGCTTAGCAAACAGTACTGTACATTGGAAAAAAAAATAAACAGCAATTTACTATTTAGACAAACAGACACCCTCTTTTTTCCTAAGAAGATTAATTAACACTCGTACCATAAAGTAAATTTTAGCTATTTATATCCTTCGCCTAACAAAAGAAAAAATATGGCAGAATAAATCCTTTTTTTGCTGCAAATTAGTCCATAAAAATCTCTTATTTGGAAAGCCAATAGATAATTAGAAAGAGCGTGCAAGCTGCTATAACTGCAGAAAGGATAATTGTGTCCTTCGACTTCTTTCTTCTAATTGCACCTGTATTTTAAGAAAAAAAATATACGTTTAGTTCAGCTGTATCTGTTTTTAATTTTCATCTCAAATTTCCAAAATACCAAAAAAAACAATTTTTCTGTCGGTGATCTTACACAAAAACGAAACTAACATAAAATGGTTTTAGCATAACAATATATACAATCATAGATCAATTAAATTTATGAAAAGAGAAAGCAAAAGAAAAGTTTTTTTTTTTAAAAAGATTCAGAAAAAAGGAAAAAATTACCAATAAGGCCTCTAACAAGAGGGAATTTTTCGCCCAATCTCTTGACTTTGCCTTGAACATCTCCAAAAATACCGCCTTGTGTGGAAAGAACTGATCTTGTTGCTTGTGCTTGCCCTATCACCTCATCTATCTGAATTATAAAAAATAAAATTCAAAAATGGATAAAAAGTAAAATTAGCAAACATTCATCAAATTGCATGTTGAATTTTTCGACAATTTTCTTGTAGAGATATCAAAATAAAGTGACAATTGTTTTAAGGAAATTTTGCGCGCTGTACAAATAAGTAATTATTCAAGGAAAATACATACATGAGTAATGCTGCCATGAATAGAAGCTCTCTCTCTTAAGAGATGGACACGTGGCGACATTCCTCCTGATGCCTGTTTCATGCATCTTATGTTATTCACAAATCATTATGCCCTATTAAAAAATACCACATTTTTCTAAATTATATAGTAAATGGCCTTTCATGTTTCACAAGACTTCTGTTTTGGTACCTAATTTTTATCGGTAGAAATACATCTTTTGTGAATGCATTATTTTTTTTGTAAAGTAATTGAGTTTGAACGCATTATTATTTTTTTTGTTTAAAATACAACCTTGGATTCGGTGATGTCATCACGAACCGAGTTGAGAAGCTCTGCATGTTCTCTCATGGAGTTCAAATTCCCCTTCGTTCTCCTAAATTCCTAACAAAATAATAACAAAAACCCACCATTTTAATAATTGATATTTCTTTCAAGTTTAAGAGAGAGAGAGAGAGAGAGAGAGAGAGAGAGAGACCTGAGTGAACTCATGTAAAATGTCTCTGTGCCTCGCGAGTTTCTGAGTAATAGATGTAGTGGGAGCTGACGTGGCGGCGCAGCGGCTCATAGAATCATTTATATCTTGCAATTTCTCAAGCAGAGTCTGGATCTCCATCTCCATGGATTTCCACGATCTGCTAGACCCCACATTTGGGGAACCTGGATCCATATAACCTAATAACATTTCATATAAGTTAATTACAGTTTTTTGTAGCTTCATTTCAATTTTACCATTAATTAGCCAAGATCTAAATACCAAACTTCAACTTAAACTCAATTCCAAAATCGAGCCGAGTTCAAAACATCACACTAGATCTCCAATTAAGAGGGATTTGGGTAAATACCAGGAGGAGTAGGGCTGAACCTCGCCGCCAGACGAGCGTAAGAAGAGAGCATCACATCCAGATCCCCTTCGACCTTCCGCGCCTCCTTCCTCAGCTCCTCCCATGAATCGTCGGGCCCTATGGAAATCGAGATGGAATCGCCCTTCATTGTTGAACTACTAATTACGAGTATTATACCGAGCTCGTCCCTTCTTTTTCTTCTTCTTCTTCTTCTTGTTGTTCAGTTTGGATCAATCAATAAGTGCAGTGAGATGAAATGAAAGAATGGAGGAGGAAATGGACGTCTCCAGCCCAGCCCAGCCCAAAACAATTACCCATTAGAGGCCTGCAAACCTGTATTAAGAAAAGTTCTATTGCTCCTTCCAGAGCCCAAACCACTTTTCCAACACAACCTCTCATGCGATTTTTTTTTTATATACCATTTTTTTTTTCAAAAATAAACCAATACTTGTCACTGTTTTGAAAATAATGAGGTAACTACCATTTTCGCCACTACTAGTAGCGAAACATGTAAATTTTCAGTTTTTTCAAAAATTTCTCATTTGGCTGGTTAAACAGGATTAATTAGTATAAAAAAATGTTGTTCCGCCACTACTAAAATGATGTTCCGCCACAAGTAGTGGCGGAGTTTTTCACTAATTAATCCCATTTTTGAAAATTTATAAAATTCACATGTCGGCCACTACTAGTGCGGAAATGATAGATATCACATTATTTTAAAAGGAGTGGTATTTACTGGTGTATTTTTGAAAAAAATGGTATAAAAAAAATCCACTCATGCTCACATCCTAATCAAAAATCCCAAATCGATGAACAACATCAGAACCTTATATAAAAATTTTAATTTCGCTAGCATATGATTCTGGTGGACTGAAAAAAGTTAAATGTAGGAGGAACAAAAAGGAGCCAATGAGACAAGCACACATGACGCAAATGGTATAGTGAGAAGTTATATACACTATTATTTTGGATATCTTTTGATATGTTAGTGTGAGAAGTTATATACACTATTATTTTTAACTCACCAACAATTATAAAACAAACTAGGTACATTTAGAGTGGAATTTAATGAGATGAACGAAAAACATTTTTGTTTGTCATATAACACAAAAAGGTATTTTTCACGTGTACCCTTGCAAATTGCAATATGCCAATATATATTACATATATCCCTCCCAAAAAGTGCTACACAATGACAATGAAGCATGAGGACAATATATCAATTATCATTTCTATAATGCAAAAATTACAAATAGTATAGTTAATTAAAGAACTATAAATTTTTTCTCAAAAAAATATTTATACTATAAATCGTAGCATATTGTCATCATGCTGTTTTGGCATAGTGCGTAACATTGAGCCTTCTAGGATGGTGACAATAAATTTAATGGAAATCCGGAATCACGACGGGATTGAGCACGATCCTGTCACGACCGTATACTGTTTCTTCAGTCTTTCTATATTTTTTTATATTTTTTATATATTATTTTTATTTTTCACGTATATATTGTTTTCATTTTTTACATATATATTGTTTTCTATATATTGTTTGTTTTAAGTTTAAGTATTTTTTATCGTCAATATATACTGCCGTGATATCACAACGGAAATCTGTAATGATATATCAGGTCTCTAAATTTAAAATGTATCCTAAAACTATCTATGTATCACAGTGTTCCAAACATTGTTATGGAAACCGGATCTGTTCTTTCGGACGCATGCCATTTTGGAGGCTATTAGCCTATTACCACAAACTCATATGGAGCAGAAAAGAAATTAATAAGAGCTTTAAATACAAATCCATATCTAGATTCTAGAAATAAGAAGTAAGAATATTAAGTTAATGCATAGAAATAAGAAGTAAGAATATTAAGTTAATGCAAAATATTGCTCAACTGCAAACAAGATTTACTCCAAAATTCAACTAAATTTCAAGCCAAAAAATCGATCTTCAAAAAGATTAAAATCAAAACACAAAATCTATGCTTATTCCTGTGAGGGCGCAACAACTGGACAAGTCACTAACAGGCTGTTAACCATGAAGTTGATAATTTTTTTTTACTAAACCTAAAAATGAAGTACAAAATAATAAAATAATAATAAAACGACATTTAGAAGGAATTCAGAAATATAATGAAACCACAAAATAACTAGCATTCTATTATTTTTAGGGAATAACAATTGCACCCCTTGCTAAAACACAGTCTAGAGGCTGAATTTGCCAGGTAAACGGTCGGTGATCCAGTTCATCATCGTCAGCCATTAGTATTTCTCGTATCTCCAAAATCCGCCATATCAAATGCACAAGACGGCGAGGAGGAGGAAGAAGTAATGTTAATGGTAATGCACACACAGCTATTTGTAGTATTGGCATCTCTCTTTCTCTCAGTACTGTGGATTTGTATGCATATATATCTTTCTTCTTGAGAAGGATTTATGTACGCACAATTCTAGAATCAAGAGTACTTCGGAAAGATTAGTGATTATTACTAGATATAATTGTTTCCCCAAGTAAGAAAAGAGCTAATTTTATTTTAAAAAAAGTCAAAAGCATATGCATGTTTGAATAGAAGGCCCAAATGTGTTTCACGGATGTACCATTTGACTATATTAATACCACTGTATATACTAAAGGAGTACTAATTTCGTGCGAATTTAAAATTAGGAGAAACACTCACAAAAGGCCCTGTATTATATGACGAATCACAAAGTCCCCATGTTTTCAAACAAATCATAAAAAATAAGTTCTACTATTCTTGAAGAATATTTTAAAGATGGGAAATTTGAGGGGGGAAAACTAAATTATGCTCCATTACATTGGATATTTGGAAAGTAATGCAAAGGACCCCTTTTGAAATTTCTTCAACAATAGAGGGGCTTGTTTGTAATTTTCAATATATTAAGACACTTTTTCCAATTTTGCAAAATTTCTTCATGCATGACATTTCCATTCCTCATTTTATTTACACTAAGTTTTTTTAGTATTTCTATCTTTTAAGTTAATAGGTACAGTACATTTGATCTTTTCGATCAAACTGCTATGCCACAAAAAAAATTTACCTGAAGAATGATTAGTCTTAACTTGAATTACTAAAAGAAAATGAGTTAGTTGTGCACAGTGCCAATATTAATTTCTTCGTCTCTCTTCAGAGTAGTAAATTACAATACACTTAAAGCTTCTTCCCTTTATTGAGATGAATCATTCTAACTCCAACTAAAGATAATATTGTACAAGAAGGCACAAAAATGCACGTAGGAATTAGATGCAAAGGAATTATTATGTTTAAAAGTGGAGTATTTCTCAATGTTTTCTTTACAACGAGGGCAGCAGTGGGGGCAACAAGTCCGGCGACAAGTGTAGCGTTCTGATTGGTTCTGGATGTACAGATGTTTTTATTCATGAATTTGCAAAAGCTCTCTTTTTGTTCTCTTTCTTCCTTGAGATCATTCCATTTTTCGTAGAACTCCTGCATAAGTTCCATTTTTTTTGTATTTATTTAGTAGAACATGAAATTCATTTGACTGTAACAAAAAGAAGTATAAAAATTGCAAATTTATTGGAGTTTAATTGCAATTAAAAAAATTATATTCTTGCTAAAAAAATTATAAAATTTTTATTCATCAAAGCTCAGGTCTTTCAAATTTATCTTGAAGATAAACAAAAAGATCATTTCTGTACAAATCAATTTGTTTTGTAAATGATAAATTTGATATTTTGAGCTTTTGGATGGATTAATTTTATATTTATGATTTTGGAAGGGGCAAAAGTTCTATATTGAGATTTTGGAAGGCATATGTGAAAGGGAAATTACACCTACAAAATAAATTCATATAAACCTCAATTGCATCTAGTGGCGGCACAGTGTAAAAATTTCCAGGAACAAGGGCAGTAAAATCCCTGCACAATTATCAAAAATTAACATTCATAAATAATTGAGAATAAAATAAGCAGCCTAAACATAATAACAGAACCTAGCTTAGGCCTTATATTGTATTAACTGGTACGGTACTGGTACATGCCAGTATCGATCCATCTGAATAATAATGTGATACTCTCTCTTGTGTTTTGTTCTTAAATTCTTATTTAAGGGGACTAATTATATAAAATTTACTTGCAAAGATCAATGAAAGCAACATGAAACTCCTCAAATTGCACGACTTCGTTTCTGGTAAAGTATCTACCATATACTTGATCTATGGTTATCTTATCCATTGCTTGAAAACCTAAAAGATCGATCAAAAAAGGAATCATATATATATATATATATATATATATATATATATATATATATATATATAGTTGATATGATGCCGGATTTAACTTTTAATTTTAATTTTTCATGAAGTAAATTTTCATGTATCTGGTGCTTTTTATGATAATGCAGGTATTTTCTTTCTACGATCAGAAAGTAGTTATGCAAATGCTGGAATTTTCTTTTCTATGCTTTTAAATATACATAATGCTGGCATTGTAAATATTAACCATTTCGAAATGAGTAAAAGATTTGGAGAGGGATAAATTTCAAAATATTTGAGCGTTTGTAAGGGTATTCTAGAAATTTGGCCTTCAAAAATCACCAGTTATAACAAATTTAATTACATTTTACCCTGCCTTTAAGACCAAAATAATAATAGTTTTTCATGAATTTTTCAATTCCACGATTTCCATAATTATAAATATTAAATTGTGTTTATATAAGCCACTTTTGTAAGTAAAAAGTACAAAATACATAAATGTCGTCAATCAAAAGTTCAACCAAAGAAAGAGAAAACTCACCTTTTTCGCGCAGTAAGCTTGAAAAAACACCCATTGAGAGAGAGAGGGAGAGGGAGAGAGAGAGAGAGAGAGAGAGAGAGAGAGAGATCAGAGAGAGCGAGCTGGGAGGAAAAGAAGATTTGGACTTTGGAGTCTGAGCAAGCAATTCATTTGATTCGTTCCCTGTAGACTGATCTTTGCATGGCATCTTTGGATTGGTTCCGTGCAAGATTTACAACAACAATTAAAAACATTTTATTAATAATCACTTGAGGTTTAAATTACAACTAGAGGATTATTTGCGCGTTGCGCAAAATTGTGGGTAAGTTTTTGTTATTGAAAGTAAACTATTTTGTTATATCTTTTAGAGTTTTAATCAAATGTTAATGATAAGTTTTTTTAATTGTCAAAATTAAGCAATATCTCTTTTAGAGAAAATCTTTGCAAAATAAAGATTAGTTACAAAATTATCAAAATTTTAAGTAATTTTGTAAGAGTTCATAATTTTACTCAAAAAAAGTTAAAATAAAACAAGTAACCTGAAGGGCTTTACAATATAACTTGGAGGGTTTTGTTTGTTAAAAATGCAAAAAATATAATGAAATGCTGTAAGTTAAATCTTGACCACAAAATTGTGATCAGATGGTCCATGAAAAAGATGATGACGTGGCTAATTATTATGAGAGAACTGTAGATAACCTCATTCAAAATTATAATATACAAGGGGAAGCTCGCGCTTTGCGTGTGAGATATTCATAATGAGAATCAATTGATTAATAAGCATAAACGATTATAGAGAATAAAAAATACAAACAACGATGTGACAAGATTCATATGAATAATAAGCAAAAAAGTGAAAAAAAAATGCATAATAACAAAATCTCATATATAGTAAATCATACAAATAGAATTCCGAAAATTATTCTAACACTATTTATAAATTGCATACGATTAATATTTGATTTCAATCACAAAATCTGTTGTTGTTACATTACTTATTTATATCCTTACTATAAACATAAAGTTAAAGAAATATAAGCAAAAATAAGGAATTTTCTTATATCCTTCGTTGCATTATTTATATCATTCCTTACATTACTCAAATGAAGGAATTTTTTTTTGCTTTAAAAAGAGAGGAAAGTTGGCCTTTGCTTGACACGTGTAAAATTCATCTCAAGTGGCACGCAACATCAATAATGAATGGTGAAGATTGTATTTTGATTTAATCAAAGAGTTATAGAAAAAAGCACATAGTGGCACTATGAGGGATGAGAACTGTAGAAAAGATCTTTCAAAAATATATAATATTATATAATATATAATATTATATATTTGAGTTCTTAACGGTAGGCTTGTAATCTCACGTTGTAATTTAACCAATCAGTATAGAAAAACTTTCCATTATCTTTTGTATCTTATTTAATAGAGTGTTGATATTGCGCGACGGGATGAGGAACGACCCGTACGCTACGGCTCACATGGTAGGCGTCACGTTACCTAAAGCACAACGGCGACGCGACAGAACTCCACCCGGTGCCATCCAACTGAGCATGCAACGACGGGAGCACGACGGATGGAGCCGGTTGTTCAGATCTGAAAATAGAGACGCGACGACGAAAAAAGTATATAGATGGTGATATAATAATATATAATTCAAACAAACAATATATATATATATATATATATATATATATATATATATATATATATATAGGATGACTAAACAACTTGTACAAACAAAGCCCGGTTTTTGCTTGTGACCAAAATTCATCAAAAATTCAAATTTCAACCGTACGGATGAAATATATATATTTTGAATATGATATGGATTAATTTTCACAAGAATCGGAATATTATATCATTGTCATCATATATCATCAAAATTCATCAAAATATGTATAATATGTATTATATATATTTTGATGAATTTTGATGATACATGATGGTAATGATATAATATTCCGATTCTTGTGAATCTACAATATATTCAAAACATATATATTTCATCCGTACGGTTGAAATTTGAATTTTTGATGAATTTTGATGAATTTTGGTCACAAGCAAAATCCGGATTTTGCTTGTACAAGTTATTTAGTCATCATATATATATATATATATATATATAGAGGATGACTAAACAACTTATACAAGCAAAGCCTGGTTTTTGCTTGTGAGTATGCTTGTAACCAAAATTCATCAAAAATTCAAATTTCCACCGCATATTATATATATTTTGATGAATTTTGATGATACATGATGGCAATGATATAATATTTCGATTCTTGTGAAAAATAATCTACAACATATTCAAAACATATATATTCCATCCGTACGGTTGAAATTTGAATTTTTGATGAATTTTGATGAATTTTGGTCACAAGCAAAATCCGGATTTTGCTTGTACAAGTTATTTAGTCATCCTCTCTCTCTCTCTATATATATATATATATATATATATATATATATATAGAGAGAGAGAGAGAGAGAGAGAGTTCTTATTTAGTGCCCGACTTCTTTTTTAGTTCCTATGATAGATTTAATCTTGGTCCTTCAAATTGAAAAAGGATACTATCGGTAATTGTCAATTTATTACATAATTAATTACACACAGGCTATTTCCATCTTTCTTGTGTTCTCTCTCCATTTCCTCTATTTCTTTCACATGCTTCCCAGTGTTATTTCTCCTCTCCATTTTCTCAATATCTTCCTCCCAACACACAAGATGAAAATTGGCATAACATATATATTTATGATATATGATGATATTCATACTCAAGCTGGTATATTGTGGTGTATAACTGTGGAAATGGTATATTCATATTGAAAATTATAAATTGACACACTTTATGCTATATTAACAACAAAATCGGCACAAAAAATATGTAGTAGCATTTCGAAATCACATTGATACTATAAAAATAGTATATTAGAACAAAAATATACATTATGAATTCATATAATATATTGATAATTAAATATTTATTGACATCCAATTCTTTAGTGAGCATCCAAAAATATATTTATTAGGCATAATTAAAAAGAAATGGCATTCATTATTCATAGATGATATATTCCCATTAGAGTGTAGAGATCATGTATTCACAATAGATAAAATGGTATATATATTGACAAAGTGGTCTAATAACATTAAAATAGTATAATAGCACCAATAAAACAATTTATTATTAACAAAAATGTTATATTGGCACCGGAGATGGGTATATCGATGGTGAAAAAGATGTCTACACTCCGATAAAATGGTATATTGACGAAGTGGTCTGTTCCAAGATGAAAATGTGAAATGAACACATCGGCATCTAGAGACAACTCTTACTCAGAAAATTATTATTATCAAAGTTTTTTATATTATTCTCAAATTCGAAATCACTTGAGAATTCAATTCTCTCTCCTCTAAAACCGTTTATGCATGGATCAAGTTTTATTAAATTCTTTAACCAGCATCTTGTAACTTTTCTCTCAATTGATCATTCCTCTAAGCTCTCTTTATCTTCCGTCAATTATCTAATTGAGTTCTATCAATTACCATTAACCCTCAATTAAAATAACTAAAGATTTGACAGTTTTTCTTCATCAGTCTCTTTCTATGTCTAGCACGAGAACGGACAGAGAAACAAAGCGAGACAAATAGAGATTAGAAATCAAGAAAAGCATCATCGCCTTTCTTCAGTGCCATTAAGCATAAAGCGTGAAGTGGGATGGAGAGAGAGGAATTATACTGGAGAGGAGAGGAATAGATTACAAAAGAAAAGAGTGCCCCTCGTGATGAGATTACTAATTTACCCTTCTAAAATCTTCTTATATTATTTGACACTTGTTTGCAATGGAAAGTAAGCAAGGGCTGATCTGATTTTACTATATATATATATATATATATATATATATATATATATATATATATATAACTTTCTGATAAAAACAGTATATAATTCAGACAAAACAATATAAATATTATAATGTTCTAATATAACAGTATATATAATTCAGAAAAAAAACATTATATAGATATGATATAACAATATATAATTCAGATAAAGCATTATATATATATATATATGTATATATATATATATATATATATATATATAGAGAGAGAGAGAGAGAGAGAGGGGATGACTAAATAACTTGTACAAGCAAAGCCCGGATTTTGCTTGTGACCAAAATTCATCAAAAATTCAAATTTCAACCGTACGGATGGAATATATATGTTTTGAATATTTTTTAGATTAATTTTCACACGAATCGGAATATTATATCATTACCATCATATATTATCAAAATTCATCAAAACATATATAATACATATTATATATATTTTGATAATTTTGATGATACATGATGGCAATGATATAATATTCCGATTCGTGTGAAAATTAATCTGCATCATATTCAAAACATATATATTCCATCCGTACGATTGAAATTTGAATTTTTGATGAATTTTGGTCACAAGCAAAAACCGGGTTTTGCTTGTACAAGTTGTTTAGTCATCCTTTCTCTCTCTCTCTCTCTCTCTCTCTCTCTCTCTCTCTATATATATATATATATATATATATATATATATTGATATATAATACAGACAAAAAACAGTATATAAATATGATCAATTTCAGACAAAACAGTATATATATGTAACAATTTCTTAAGTCGATAAAACAGTATATATCAGACCCGTCACGTTGAAGAAGAAGAAAACGATGGGAAGAAAGCAGGAGGCGCCGACGGCTGGGAAGCATGACACGTCGCGCACAGTTCATCCCCAGACAGGCGTGATATCAAATTTTCCTATTTAATATGATATCAGCCTAAAAGAATCATTTCTTTGTGTAGGTCCGTCTACTTAAAAATTAATTATCGAACATATAAAATGGTGGTAGACGTAATTTATGCCAGTGGTAGAAACGTTTTTTTTTCTAGTAGTGTATGCTAGTTCTATATTATGTTATTTATAATTTTAGATTCTATTTGAGATTTTTGTATTTTTTTTTTTTTTTGTAGATTTTACCTGCTTTGTTTAAGCCTCTGTTAATTTCTTAAGATCTGATCTGATTCTGTGAATTAAATTTATTAAATTTTGTTTCTTTGACTTTGTGGATTTATATCTCTCAATCCGTTTAATATTTTGACAAATGCCTTGTAATAATCTGATCAATATCCTTGTCTAGTTTGTCTTTGATTATTAATGTGATTTTCAAGATATATTACGATCAAGTTTTTCAACTAAAGTAAACCAAACCATATTTAGGGGGTTGTTATATTATTAGTTACTAGGATAATGCTCGCTTTGCTATGAATATTTAAATTTGTTATTCATTTGAATTTATGTATGAATTACAATTATGAAAATTTTAAATAAAAGTTTGAAATAAATTTATAGTACATAAATAATATATAATACTTATGTTAGTTAATTGGTTATGTTTAAAATTATTTTGAATTATATCATAAGATATTATATCCTTTATTATTCATTCAAAAATATTTTCTATATCACATCTAATTTTATAAGGATAAATAAATCTACACAAATAAATTTATATATAAGAAATAAAATAACATAAATAATAAATTCATAAAAAAATAAAATATAATAACCCAAAAAATAATTTGGATTATTAATTTATAATCATAATTTATGTTTGCAGTAAGATTTCTAAGATTAAAATGCCATTTTTTTTTATTCTCTTTGATTTTCTTGTGCCGTTATCTATTGACATATTATATTAAAAAAAAATCAAGTATTAATCCGGCGATGATGGAGATCAGAAAAACTAATAATGCACAATAATTTATTTCATATATTTTAGTTGAAACCACATAAGATTTAATTATAGATGATTAACTCTAAAAAATATAAAAATAATTATTATATTTAACATGACTTATAAAAAGAATATAATATTATATATATATATATATATATATATATATATGAAAAAAGTATGTTCGCTATACATAAGAAAATGTAACATGACTTATTTTCTGAAAAAAATTATCGCCACTATTTTTCTTATTTATTTTTTATTTTGTTAGTTATTAAAATGATATGGATTATCCGTAATAAATTAAGTAATATAATATAGTTTTTAATACTCTAAAATTTTATTTGATATGATAGTTCTTACGTAATTGGAGATATAATACAAAACATTAATCTAACTGACCATGTGATATTGTGGTAAGAATTTAAACGAAAAGCTAAGATTTGAAAAAAAAAAATTGATCCAACGGCTGAGATAAAATTGACGATACGTCTCTTGAGAATGCTCAAAGAGAGATGAAAAATAATTTATAAGATATAAGTTAATGAGCATATCATTTTTGTACATGTTCTTTTATATAGTCTTTATTCACATATTTTAGCAAGAAAAAATAAATAAATTGGAACCATAACAATATGAAACTCAAAATAAACAGAAAATTCCAACAAATTTATATTTGATGATTTTAACATGAGAAATAAAATATTTCATTAAGAAGTATAATTTTTTAAAGAAGAAAAAAAAATTATTTATATTTTAATGAGTGAACTTTTCGTTAACTATTAGTATTAATAATTGAACATAACTTTGAACTATGATTCATTGAAACTATCTGATTAAAATCTGATGGTCAAAAACAAATGCAACGTTCCTCACTAAATCGGGGATGGAACATAAACATCAATTCAACCAATTATATGATTATGTTTGAATAACCACATAAATGTTGTCATAAAATATAAATAAATTTGAGAAAATGAATGGTACAGATTTGACAAAAAATTTGATCGAACGGTACGGTGGAGATAAAAATGATGATGTGGTCTTTTGAGAAGACTCAAACGGAAGTGAAAAATAAGGGATTGGGATTAATTTATATTATTTTGATTGCATATATCATTTTATCACGTTGTCATCTTTAATTTGATAACTGTATATTCTTTGTTTTGTACTGATTATTATAATTAAGCACACAATCTTTTTTCTGGATGAACAAATAATACTTGCAAAGTAAAACATAACAAAACTAAGTGCTAATAAAAATATACATATATATGAGCTAATAATATGAATATATACATAAATATTGGTTTCCTAGTATTAAGTTTTTTTCCACATATATATACATATCAATCAAGGCTTGTTCATTTTGTTAATTTGTACAAATCGGACCCCGGCAAGTGCGAGAAGAGTACAAGATGGCACGAAGATACAATTCGGTACGAGATGCAACTTGAATCGTTTGACTTGAGGAATATTATCTCCAGTTCTCTTTAGAATGACTGCAGCCGTCGGAGCCACAACTCCGGCCATGATCACCGCTTTATTGTCACTTATTGACTCTTTCGTATGGTCCTTCATGAAGTCGATGAATAATTGCTTTTTGTGATCACCGTCCGTCTTTTGCCACTTTTCGTAAAATTTCTACGAGAATTGAGCGAGATAAGAGATTGTGGTGAGTTTGTGAAATCGGAAGTTTTTGATGCAGAAATACTTTCATATTCATGAAGATGGTTCCAAATTTAACATTTTTTCTAATGAATTTCATTCCAATATTTTAAGTATCCGCAATGAAAAACTTGTCGAAACTATAAAAATAAATAAAAGAGTTACACAAAAATTACCAAGATTATATGTTCACAGGTTACAAACATTCATTGCAAATTTTAGAGATTCTTATTTGGACTTTCAATTAGGACGTGAGTTGCAGGAACCAATTGTACATTAAATGCATTGTCTATTGCTCTCGCTAGTTAATTATTGTAGAATTACTAAATTAACTATCAGCTAAAATCATTTACCTTAATTTCCTCTTTGGAGGGCATATCGTAATGCTTGCCTGGCATAATATCATTCAAAAATCTGAATGAAAAAAAAGTTACTCTCAATTTTCGTAAAATTTGTGGGAACCTATATGCTTATAGCGAGTAATTAGCTCGCTCAAGGAAAATAATAATGTATATATCATAAAACTTCAAAACTGTCATGTACAAAAAAAAATGAAGAGATTGAGGAGTAGTTCTTACTTGCAAAGATCGATAAAGGCGGTGTGGAACTCTTCGAAATTTTCCCTCTCTAAATCTTTAAAATATTTCTCATATATTTTATCAGTAGTTAGCGAGCTAACTCCAGGCACCCCTATAAATAACAATAAAATGAATTGATTTGTGAGTATCAAAATAAGATGACCATTATCTCGGAAAAGAAGATGACCCTTAATTTATGTGTTGAATAATATTATAATAAATGATTCTTATCATTATTGTCTGATAATATTTTCATTAAATATCCCACATAATCAAAATATTTAGAAGAGGAGGGTGGCTATACCGAATTTGCTCAAGAGACCGAGGGAAATGCCCATGGTTTTTCAAATTTAGAAAGGGAAATGAAACACCAAAAGAATTAAAAAAATTTAAGTTGAGAGTGCAGTAAGGTAGATAGAGAAATGACCTGCTGTATATATGGCTAGAGAGAGAAAGAAAGAGGGGTTTGGAATGCATACCTTTCCTACACCTTTTTCTCACACAAAATGCCACTTCATTACTTGTGAAGGAGGTCTAGTAGTTTACCTGTTTTTGGCGCCACTATCAAAAGAATCATGTGCTCTGTTATTGGATCCGGTTCTAGTATACAAACTCGTGTCGCCATCTTATGTGTTACAATAAGGAATTTTGTTTATAATTTATTTATGGTTTTACTTTTGTAATTTAATTGAAATATTATTTCCATTTATTATTTTTGATTGAACAATATAAAACATGTAAAAATTGATGAAAGAGTATTTGTGACAAAAAAAATCAATTGAATGGAGGGTTAAACTTTCTAGATATGTACAAAAAATCAACTCATTTCATAATCCAAAAATACAATTTTTTTAAAACATTACAGAAATGAAAAAACATTCCTTTTTTTAATTCCCAACAAATTATCTTATCCATTTATTAATTATTTCTTCCGGACAGTTGCAACAATTCCGTAAAAATGTCAGAATACAGTTTAGAAATGCCTTAAATGGAAAAATAAAAACAAGAGACTAAAAAAGTTAGGCCCAGTGTAACAACAAAGCCCATTTTCTCTCTCTCCCGCCAGTCGTTCTGAACCGTTTCCCAACTGATCCCAATTCCCTCGCCTCCATTCAAACAAAATGTACATATCCATTCTAAATAAGTTTGTATAAACTTTATAATAATGTATGTGTTGGAACTTTATAATATGATTATAATTGGAAAATTCCGTTTTAGAAGAATGGACAGGATGCGAAGGACTAATTTTTCCCCCAAAAGAAATGAAGAAATAGAGTAAAAAAAAAAATAAGAAAGAAAGAGAGCATTAGAATGAGCGAGAAGGAAACGAAAATTGATATCGAACAATTTGTCTTCTGAATCTTCAGTGCATCGCGATTAGTTCATTCCAATTCCCTTGAAGAGGTTTATCTTTTAACTTTTAATTTCTTTTTGAGGATTTATTTGAACATTTCATGGCAAGACCAATTATCTTTTTTTCGAATTTTTCAATGATCAATTTTGGCTAAGTTTTTGTTTGTCGTAGGTTAGTTGGAACTATAAATCCTTTTAATTTGCAAAAAAATTGAGGTCTTTTTGCTCTTTGGCATGCAAAAAAACTGGTAAGTCAGAATGAAACAGGCAGATACAAGACAACAAAATATATTTTTCAAAACTAAAATTTTTACCTGTTCCTCAATCCCCAGTATGTAATTTCGTGTAAAGCCTACAAGAATTCTTCAGAAAAATAAATTAATTAACAAAAAGTTCCCAAAAGGGGTAAGTTTGCATCAACAACCTCATGAGCATGGTATTTTACTGAAAACCTTTTTTTTTTTGAAGGTCAGGATCCAGGTCTAGCTTGGAAAATCCTGTGAATATATTAAGTAGTAGTAAAATTGTCTGCTCTTCAACAATAGTTGTTGAGATTTTGTTTAAAAAGATTACAATACTAACTGATCTGACCTGAAAACCCATTTTTGATGATCTATTATAGAGGTATTTAATATGGTTTGAAGAGGAAAATTACAAATTCGAATTGATACTTCTGCAGAAAAAGAACATAGCTTTGTTAATTGCTTATTTGTTTATCTATAGATTCTTTTTCTCCAGTTCAATTGTCCCTTATTTGCGTATTACTCAAATTTGTTTCTAATTACTCTTTCTTTTTGCATATAGGGAGAAGCTAAGGGGTTAAAATGCTTAATTTTCCAAAGGATCATCTCTTACAAATCGAGGTGACTTGTGGCCGCCTTTTATACGAGCTCAAGGTTTTTTTTCTCTTTCTTATTTTCAATTTTATATGTTCATACTTCATATTTCTACATGATATTATTCCACTTTCCACTTTTTTTGATGTTTTTTACATAAATCAGTCAATTTGGGACGAAATCGGGAAATCAAACAGCGAAAGAGACATAAAGCTTATTGAAATTCAACAAGAATGCTTGCTTATATACAGAAGCAAAATTGAAGAGGCGAAAAAGTACAAAGAGGATCTAGAGAGACAAATCGCTCTTGCTCAGGCGGAAATTAAGGCCATTTGCTCTGCTCTTGATGACCCAAATTTGCACTTTAAAGAGGTATTTATTTATTTATATTATTAGTATATAAATCTCTTAAAAGTTAGACCAATACTATATATCATTGTTCAGGTTTTTAATTTATGTACATATTTTTTCTTTTTATCTTATTTACTATATGTATACATATTATAATATTATTTTTATTTTGTGCTATTTTTTATTTTGCCAGCTCAGCAGTTCAAGCATGTGTTTGAGAGAACAGCTGGAAGCGATTTCTCCACAGTTGGAAGAGATGAGGCGAAAAAGAGACGAAAGAAAGGCTCAATTTATTGAAATATTAGAGAGAATAAACAGTATATTGAGAGAACTAAAGCCGAGCAATACGCCATACATGGGCATCGACGAAACGGATTTGTCCGTGAGGAGACTTCTAGAATTGAAATCTCAATTAGAGAATCTAAAAAGAGAAAAGGTTTTGTTTTTAAAATACCCTTAATACTATTTTGCAAAACTTCATTTTATTCTAATGTTTTATTTACTTTTAATTTTGTTTTGTAGGCGGACAGAAAGAAACAAGTGAGAGAGCTACTGGATTCCTTAAGCTCTCTCTCTCTAGTTCTTGGTATAGATATTAAGCAAATACTGCAAGGAGAACTGGGATCTTCTGTGGCAGAATTAAATATATCCGATGCTGTAATCCAATGCTTGGTTTACGAAACCGAGAGATTGAGAGGCATAAAGAGGAGCCGCATGGAAAAAGTAAGTTGAAATTATTGATAAATTGAACAAGTAATAACATTTCTTCCCTTTTTTGTGATTTGTTTGTTGATTTTGCAGATGCAAGATATGGTGACAAGTATGTTGGAATTATGGACGTTAATGGACACTCCAGTTGAAGAGCAGCAAACCTTCCGGAAGGTCGCTTCCAATATAGCCGCTTCGGAAAACGAGATCACCGAGCCCAATTCTCTCTCTGTAGACTTCCTAAACAACGTCAGAATCTTTTATTTTATAATATTTTAGTGGATTTGATGTTCGTTTTGTAGTGTTTTAGTCGTGTGATGTTTGGGATTTTGTGACATGTAGGTGGAAGAAGAGGTGAGGAGGCTTGAGAACCTAAAAACGAGCGAGATGAGAGATCTTGTGATAAAGAAGAAATACGAACTTGAACATATTTCTACACGGGCCCACATAAATGAAGGAAATATGGAAATGGAGTCCATGTTGGGCGCTTTAGAAACCGGTAAGAACATAATCGCATAAACGAAGGTTTAATACATGTTAATATAATATTGGATTTATAGTTTTAGTAACGTTTAGATGTGTAAATAGGAGGGGTAGATCCGTCAATAATACTTGAGGGGCTGGAATGCAAAATTTCTAATGCGAAAGAGGAAGCGTTTAACAGGAAAGAAATACTGGAGAGAGTTGAAAAGTTTCTCGCTGCTCGTGAAGAGGAGACTTGGCTCGATGAGTATAACAGGGTTTGTGCATTTTTACTCAAAACACCCCTCTTATTTTTAAAATTCTTTTAGGTGCTATTGATTTACTTTTGATTATTTTATTTGTTTGTTTGCCAGGATGATAATCGGTATAGCGTTGCTAAAGGGGCTCACCTTGTACTAAAGAGGGCAGAAAAAGCTCGTGCTATAGTTAGCAAAATCCCTGGTTCGATTCATAATTTTCTAAATCACTTTTAAAAAAACTTTCCAAAGAACCCCTCATCTTATTCTGATATCATCAAATACCCCCCTCACTGTGCAAAATTACATTCCAACCTTACATTGCACTAGTATTAGTAAATATTTAATAGGAGCCTGAATGAGAATATCATTTAATTAACTTTTTAATATTAATGATCAGACTATTTTCGTATGAAATATCACTGAAGTAAATTACTTATCATAATTTTATTAAACAGGAATGGTTGAGGCACTTGTGTCGAAAACCAAGGCTTGGGAGAAAGAGAGAGGACTCGAGTTCAGATACGATGGTGTAAGTAGTACATAATTATTTCATATTCACCCTTACAAAAGCTCAAAATATCTTATATACCCTGCAATGCGAGAATTATTATTTACCTTTTTTGGCCTTTGTGATGCAGAAAGGACTGGTCGCCATGTTAGAAGATTACACAAAACAGAGGCTGGAGAGAGAACAAGAGAGGAAAAGACGCAGAGTAAATTTCTTTCCTGATAACCAAAAAAATAATCACATTATTAACGCATCAATAGACCAAAACCAAGTTTCTAAACATTTCTAACAGGGTTATATTTTTAATAAATTCAGGAACAAAGGAAGCTAAAGACAGAGCCGCATGAAAGCAAGCTCAGCGGGTCAAAAGGGTCATTTAAAGGCCTGAAAAAACAAGTACTTTCTAGAACCTTGTCAGGCCGCCACGACAGAAAACCGTCTGTGAGCGGGACCCCTCGCTCTGCAAAAGAGGCTGTGTCCACACCTTTCAGTAGTAAGTTTTATTTTTAATATATCGTTTTTGCGCATAATATACCGTTTTGATGGGTTTTCAATTTGTCTGATCTGCTTTAAATATGTTATTTTTGAACGTATATAATGTATGATTTCTGAGGCTGAAGAGACTGTGTTTGCAACTTTCTTTTAAATATACCATTTTTTGTATAATATAATTAATATTCCATTTCTGAGTGTGAAGAGACTGCATGTGTCTAAACATTTCAAAGATGAGTTTTGCTTCAAATGATACCTTTTTTGCATTTCAATATTAAGTTTTATTTGTCATTTATTTTTCAAATAGGCTGAAGAGACCGTGTCCATCCTTTTCATTTGTCAGATATTTTTTATATATACCATTTTTGTATATAATATATATATGCCATATCAAAGGTAGAAGAGTCAATGTTCGCATCATTCACTAGTCATCAGGCGTCTTTCATATCATTTTTGTCCTTACAATGGTCAGTTTTCTTTTACTTTTTTCTTGGCACGATATATTTTTTATTGCTATACATGATAATTTGAGATTTTGCAAGATTTTTTTGGCATACGTTTGAAGTTGTCTAACAAATAACAGTGAAAAACTCCTGCATATGCCCTTTTCGTGCAAAACATACTTCTGTTCTGTACGGTTATACTTATCCATGATATTCTGAGATTTCACAGTGTTATACACGCGAAACTGCCCCGAAATAAAAAAAACACAAAACAAACACATTTACTAACAACCATCCTCATATAAAATATTCGCAGGCAGGAGGTCGGAGCTGGGTCCGACGGCCTCGAAACGGCGGCAGCTGGATCCGTGGTACTCAGAGAACGGCAGCCGGCCGTCCACGCCGTCCAAGTCCGATTACGTCAACGGATCCACGCCGTCCAAGTCCGACTTCTACACCGGCAGAGTCGGAGACTATGATGATGACGAGGAGGAGGAGGAGGAGATTTCGAGTAAGACTCCGAGGAGCGTGTCGTCCTCCGCCCCCTTTTTTTGAGGGAGTAAGAGAGTCGTGTGATGGATTCTTTTTGTAATGAGATGTTGAGAGGATTATTTTAACATGGACCATGTGGTGTTGATGAGATAGAGGATTGTTTGGAAATGTATGAAATTTTGGGAGGTCTTTTTTTTAATATGGAAGTTATTGATCGATGGTTTTGTGTGAGATAATTATCGAGCTTGGCGCACATGTCGCAAGTTGAAGTCTATTTTTTGCCATCGATTATGATCCATTGTTCAGCTCGCCCTTTTTAAGGACATGTATCTGGTCAGGCCGAGTTTTCTTCTAGGGTCCAAAACTTCAGAAGTCCAGTATATATATATTATATTTGCTATATATAAGCTGTTGTAAACAGCAAAAGAAAAGAGGCCAGCCCATCACTCAAACCCGCAAGAAAAGAGAGCCCCCAGTACACAGAAACTCCATCGCAAAGATCACTCCTTTTTCCGCTCCGCTCCTTCTTCTTCGGTGAGTCGCCCTCGCCGGCCTCCCCTCCCGCCTCTTCTCTTCCACTCAGTTTGAGGCGATTCAGAGGCCCGGCCATGGCCTCCGCCTCCAAGCTCTACTCCGGTGCGTCATTCCCTTCAAACCCTCTCTCTTGAACCTATCTTTTCGACTCTTTCTCTTTCTAAACAATCAACAACTACGTTCAACAAACCGCAGATGACGTGAGCCTGATAGTCGTGCTTCTAGACACCAACCCGTTCTTCTGGTCCTCCTCCTCCCTTCCCTTCTCCCAATTCCTCCACCACGTACGCTCTACTCTTTATTTTATTTTTTATGTTCAACCCATTAGATTGAAAGACTTTGCTAAATATGTGTTATATTGCGTTTGCCGGGAATTGAACCCATGATCTCTTGTTACATATGCAAATGCTTTAACCAATTCGGCTACAAGCTATTTGCATCACGTACGCTTTATTTTTCCCCTTCACCCCCTCAAATCATCCAAAATCCCCAAACCACCTCATTCCAAATCCTTTTTTTCAACAGGTGGTGCCGTTCATCAACTCGCTTCTGTTACTCAACCAGCTGAATCACGTTGTACTGATCGCGACCGGTACGGGCACGTGTGGATACATATTTGATTCTGCAGATGGGAATTCTAGTGGGGATTCGAGCGCGGTCTGTTCTGGGATTATCAGGAAGTTGGAGGACTTTGTTGCGAAAGACGCGAAAATCGCGAAGAAGTTTGAGGGAAGTGGGGCTGTGTCGTCTCTTTTATCTGGAGCTCTTTCTCTTGCTCTGTGCTGTATCCTATCTAATAATAATGATATTGTTATTATAATATTTGTTATATTTATTTTGAATCATTATGAATGACTTTATAATCTCAATAAGAAATGGCTTGTTTTTGTCCAAATTTAGCCCCAATTAATCCCTCAATAAGCTTCAATACAGTTTTACAGTTGAGGCCCAATTTTGTATCTTTTATAGTAGTTTATGAATGATTTGGCGCCAAGTCATAATTTTAAGGTTTTACGGTACATATTTGTGAAACTGTGTGAATAAATTTCCAGTTGTATTATTTTCTTTGACTTAAGAATTGAAAAAAGATGTACAGAGAGTTTTTCGGTCTGGTGCTCGCCATCCACAACCTAGAGTTAGTGCATATCAACTTTTTTTTTTAAATTTAGTACAATATTTTAATAGATATATATTTTTTGGTTTACTTTAATTTATACAAATTTTCTGCCTTTTTGTTACATCATAATTGAATTATTAACACTTCATTGCAGATTCTATGCCTCCAAGGCTCTCCTGATGGACCTGAACAGTACATTTTAAATTTTAATTCTCTCTCAAAATAAATTATAATAACATATCAGGGAAATTAAAAAAAAAGGAAATACATTAGTGAAATCCATTTTTTTTCATTTTTCTATAATATTATTTTGTTACAGGTATGTAGCAGTGATGAACTCAATATTCTCAGCACAACGGTCCATGGTATCTCACTTTATAAATTTTGAGAATATTTACAGAAAAACCCTTTATTTTTCCAATATTTAGATAAACATACAGATTTGCAAAATTACGGTCCTATCCCTGAAGCTTTATAATACATCATTTTGCATTTCATTAATTATTTTCTTGTACTTGCAATTTCAAGAAAATTGGAAGTGCTTTCTGTAAAATTCCTCTTAGATTGATTTAACAAAAGATCCTCTAATAAAAATCCTTTTGCATTTAATTAATTTTTTTTTTTGTATTTAGGTACCAATTGATTCTTGTATTGTTGGGACCCAACACTCTGCTTTTCTACAGCAGGTTTGCATTATCACTTCTTACTTTCTAATTTTTCCATTCTATAAATTGTATATAATTAAAATTGCAGGCTTCATATATCACTGGTGGAGTTTATTTGAAGCCCCAACAATTAGATGGTTTATTTCAATTCCTTGCGGTATGCTTACTTTCATCTTTTTAAATGTAAAAATTCCTTGCGGTATGTTTACTTTTTAATTTGATTTTTTTTTTTTTAATTTATACAGGCGGTATTTGTGACAGATTTGCATTCTAGAAACTTCTTGCGCCTCCCTAAGCCTGTTGGAGTTGACTTTCGCGCATCGTATGTTGCTTTATATTACTCTTTATATTGGTTTTTACATAAATACCCCTATATTATTTCATTTTTACTTTTTTGCATCCAAAATTACATGTATCACATGGATTATCAGCCCTTTACGATGCCTAACCTCATATTACCGATACCTGTTTCGTAATTATATAATTTTCTTAATAATAATAATAACCATTGATTTTTTTTTTTTATGTTTAATTATTTGAATTAGGTGTTTTTGTCACAAAAAGACGATAGATTCAGGATACGTTTGTTCGGTTTGTTTATCGATATTCTGCAAGCATCACAAGAAATGTTCTACTTGCGGGTACTTTCCTTTCCACTAATTAATTATTTTTTCCTTTTTACAAGGGCCTTTTCACAAATTAATTACATTTTCTTTCTTAATAAGGGGAGAAAAGTAAAAATTAAGGAAATCACCTTATTGGGGAAAATATGTGTATATCGTAATAATATCTGGAAGTATAGCATGTACTTAAAGATTAACATGATTCTATACTAGTCCGAACAGTTATTTTACCTGTTTGGTACTGATTTTATAAATTAGGGTTAATTTAGGTAAAAATAGCATGAAAAACATTCGCGCTGGTATCACTATATATTTCTAGCTATATATAATAACACATTCCTTCTTTTTTATTTATTTACTTTAATACAGATCGGAGTTTAGTCATGTTTCACCAGATTTAAATTTATAAGATCAAAGGATGAAATCATCAAATGGTTGAAGGGAAAAATTTCTCTGATGGAGATAGAATGAGGGGTATTTTGGTCTTTTATTCAAGGAAGTGGAGAGATGATGGGTGCCAGATATGATTTTTGTTTTTCTCAGTTTTTAGTTTATTAGTGATACTTTCAGATTTTGTAGGTGCACACATAGATTTCTTTTTTTTCTGACTGAGGTAATAAATACCCATTAATTTTGTTGGAGATATGAGAGTAATGATTTCTGATATAAAATATTTGGCTGCATAAACTCCTGAAGAAATCAAAAATACCATTTTGCAGTGTTATACTTTTCATTAATGGTATAATGAGCTCAATATACCATTTTCTATGTTATATACTTCTTTTACGGTTATATATTTGTATACGTTATATTGTGGCGTATCGCCACATTATGGTATAATTATGTAAGTTATATTAAGTGTTATACTGGATATTTCAATTTTCAATATTTAACAGATGATGTAGAATGGTCTGCTTAGGCGGCCTGCAGTTGTGGAACTGTCATTATAGGAAAGAGAGGTTTCTTTTGGAAAAGTACTTTTTCAATTTAAGATATAATTTATATGGAGAAAATGACAGCAGTAGTCACAATCAAAGAAATACGTGCTCTTTCTGTGAGTTTAAGGCCAAGTGAGCTAATGCATGTTTGTTACTTGTTTAATGAGGTATGATTATTAGACAAGTTCTTTCTCTCCATCCTTCGGTTCAAAAATTGGTTGTTCTAACAACCGTGAGTTTGTTAGTTTGACAAGTGTTCTGTCAACTCAAGTCATATACAACATATATTATTTTTCTACACGTGTCACTAAAATTAAGCTTGGCATGAAATATAGAAAATGAATGTAAACTGATCTAATCAGCAACGCATCATATGTCTAGCTAGTAGTACTTTTTTCCTAAAAGAAAGAATTTTAGTTTGACATGGCCTTAAGCCGCTACGTGGCAGACAAAGCTTTTCCCTTTTCTTACTTTAAAAGAGGCAGACCAAATGGTGTTTTAATTATTCATATTGATTGAGCTTGCTTATATTTTGAAATATATAGATTTCCTCCTGCATTCTAATCCCATTTACTTGGAGATTGCCTTGATCTTCTTTGGCCATTGTACTGTAGACAAAAAAGGAGCCAAGTTAAATATAAAGTATAAGACAAAATTTATTCTAATAAAATATATGTTCAAGAATATAATTTTGTGTTTTAGCTGAAGATGAAATTTGTTGGCATGCTACTACTCGGAACTAATGACACACTCACGGTAGAACTGTTGCGTGTAGTGTTTAGCCTTTCGCATTCAACATGTCGTGCTACATTGATGTTGTATCGCGCTATGCACAACGATGCTTTTAATTAAATATCTTTTTTTGAAATAGTAGCCAAAGATTTGGTTAGACTTTTCATTAAATAAATAAAAAAATTGCTACAATTATATTTACATGTTTTAATTAAATATCTGATCAATATACAATTATAATAGATTCTTTTCCATCAATTTTCCTCAAGTTTTGTCACAGTGTCCTCCAGAGAAAAAGATGAGAGGAATGTAAATAAATAGTATATTAATAACTAATGCTCGAGATGATCTAGTCTAGTTGTGGATGAAACAAGCACTAAAGGATATATTTCATTGCACGTGGTTTGAATATCGTTTTCACTTAGACTAATTCAATATTCAAATTATCTCATATCTCATGGTTTTAAATAAAAAAAGAGCGGTGATAACTATTGCCATGTAATTTTCAATTTTTCATCAAAGCCGGTGAGGTGCCACTAGCTCTGCTCTTTTACCAACAACACTAAAAAAATGTATTTTGACACATGAAATAGATACAGAAAAGTATTATAAAAAATTAATTAGAATTGTACATTGACACTAAAGCAGGTTTAAACTATTAAAGCTGGATGAGTCTTTTGTGACTTGCAATTAAGAAGAGGCTCTCTCTACCCATTCGCTAGTGTACATTGACAATTAATTAGAACTACAAAATATATTTTTTTTTTTTTGAATTGTTTAAGTATACTTGTTTAAGCTATACAAAAAATATTTAAGCTATACTTGTTTGCAATTAATTAAGAATAGGCTCTACCCATAATTTCTACAGTTAAATAAACAAAAGTCCTAAGTTTGAGCCACCAGATGACCTCGTCATGCGTGAATTGTATAAATCTCTCTAAATTAACAAACACTTCATTTCCATTGCATTGTATTTCCCATTTGCTGTTATATCCACTCAATATTATATCCAGGCACAAAACAAACGAGAAGAATGCAATCTAAAAAACTTAATGATTAATACTCAGTAGATGACTTTATAAAGCTTTAATACTCTGTTGTTTGTTATGACTTAGGACTTAATACTTTTAGCTTCATACTCTTTGATTACTTAAAAGCATATTTAAAATATGCATTAACATTTCTCTCTCTTGTAAGCTTTTTTAAAGTTAATTAACACATCTCTCTCTCTCTTCAATATCTTAATATTTCTAAAATTAATTAAGGCAAATGGCTTGTAACCTAAATGGTTAAATTATTTGCATATTTAGCAAAAGATCATGGGTTCAATTCCTGGCAAATGCAATATAGCACATATTTAGCAAAGTCTCTCAACTCAATGAGTTGAACATAAAAAAAAATTAATTAAGAAACTTAAATTTCTTTAATAAAACTTTAAGATTATTTTAACATTAAGAGTTTTTTTAATTGAACTTTAAGTTTTTAAACTTTAAGAATTTTTAATTAAACTTAAAAAATATTTAACTTTAAGAATTTTTTAATTAAACTTTAACATTATTTTAAGAATTTTTTTCAAGTAAGATTAAGATTTCCTTCAAACAATTAGATTAACTAACGATAGGATTTTATTTTTCAAATAAAGCTATATAAAACCACAGTAAAAATGCATGCCCATTATGGGCATGTTTGATTTGAGGTATTTCAAGTTTGATGTGTATCTTAAATACATTATCATGACTATACATGATTTTGAGAATACATGTTAGTTGTTTGATTTGATGTATTTTAAATAATGTAAAGAAGGAATTCATTGTTTGATTTTTGATGTAAATCTGGGATTTTAATTTTGATTCAAGTTAATTGTTTGCTGATTGTAGAGTATCTACATAAAATTGTGAACCAATTTTTTTAAATTATTTTGTGCAGTTAAATTTATTTTATAATTTATTAATCTCGCACATTACACATACAATTATTAAGATAAAATAAATAAGTACCATTAGTTGATATAAATATAAATGATTTATTAAACAAAAAAGAAATTAAATACACGGAATTTAAACATAAAAAGAAAAGAAATATTTTATTTTAATATTTTATTTTATGTAATTTATTTAAATTAAATAGTTTTTATTTTAATGTAATATTTAATTTAATGTAATATTTAATTTATATAATTTATTTTATTTTAATTTAATAATTTTATTTTAAATAATTTAATATTTAAATTAATTAATATTTTATTTTATATAATTTTATTTTAATTTAATATTTTTTATTTTAAATTATTTAATATTTAATTTAATTAATTTTTAATTTTTAATTTTTAATTTATTATTAATATTTTTAATTTTATTTTGATTTGTATTATTTTATTTTTATTTAATATATTTTTATTTAACTTATTTAATATTTATTTTCATTTAGTTACTTAATATTTTTTATTAATTTATTTAATATATTTTATTAATTTATTTAATAATTGATACTTAAAAAATAATTAAATTTGAACCAAAGAGATACTGCATTTTTTGCTTGAACATTATCCGACATTTTAAAAAGTATTATAAAATACATCAAAGTTATCTCAATATACTGCATTTGACACAAATCAAACAAGAAATTTTATCACAAATACTTTATTTCACTTTACAATCCTCTAACATACACCAAATCAAACATGCCCATGAACCAAACTCTAAAATGCATATACTCCCTTGTGAACCCTCAATACTTCCACAACATCAACAATAAACATGTAAGAAGCGCGTGTTAATTCGCAATAAATGAACTCAAGGAAGTCAAAGTGGCAAACAAACTCACCTCTCTATTAACATCAAAATTCACAAATGCATATCTGCAAAAGATACTAACTAATTTCAGTCATAAATACTACCTGTAAAACCATCATAAAGCTAACCAAACCAACTAACCAATCAACCATTACACCTCCAATCAAACATTACACTTCAGAATCCACGTTTTAGTACTATGAAGGAAACAGAAAGGAAGACGAGAAATAAAAAACAGAGAGAATCAAATCAAATAAACCAATATTCATACAGCAGAGAAGACTCATTCTTTCTCTTTCCAAAAAACTTTGACCTGTTCTTTCTTCTTCGCCCGCTTTCTCCCCACCTTCCCTCCAATTGTCCCCTTTTCTTCCCATTGGCATATTAAAACCCCAAAAAGTTGAACTTTTGGTCTTGATATCCCCTTTTCACACCTCAATTCCACGTTTCCTAACCCCAATTCAGCTTGTTTCTTCTGTACTTTGTGAAAGAGCCCTCTTTCCTCTCAATTTCTACCTAAAACCAATAAAAGCTCGGAACATTTATTTACCCAACTCAAATCTTAATTGTAGGCTGCTGTTCTAGCTCAATATCTCGCCTTTCTGCAATTGAAAGTTTTTGGTTCTAAGTTTCGTATATAATTCAATAAAATTGGAAATATTTGTTTTTATAGCCCTTCCACCCCAATCTCTCAAATTCTGCAGTAATTGATCCAAAATCAGCTTAATTACGATCTCAATTTGATACAATCCGACCCACAATCTGCCAGTTTCTCTTATTCGTTTGATTCTCCAAAATGGGCTCTTGTTTTTCATCTAAAGTCGACGGTGCGGCAAGCTCAGATAACAAATCGGGTCAGCCTGAGAATGATAAGCGGCCACAAAGAGGGGTAAACAGAGAGAGGGAACTTAGAGTTAGGGTTAAGACTAAGGTTGAATTTGGGTATGAGAGAAATTTCGAGAATAAATATTCTATGGGGAAATTGCTTGGTCACGGCCAATTTGGATACACTTTTTGCGCGACTGACAGAAATACTGGCGATCGTGTCGCGGTGAAGAGAATGGATAAGAATAAGGTAAGATTTTATTTGAAGTTTACAAATTTAACAAAATTGGGATTATAGTTTTTAGTTTGTTTTAATTTCTAATAATATCTTTCCTAACATTGAAATCAAATACTTTTTGTTCTCCATTTTGGTGGTTCTTTTTTTATTTTTTTGGGAAATATATCTCTATCATAGTGAGTTAGTATGATTTGGTGCCCTATGACTTGGTCCCTTCAATTGTTTTTCTTTTGTTTTCTTAAAATAAAAACTGTGTTTGTTTTATTGTTTGTTTATAGATGAGCAAGCCAGTGGCAATAGATGATGTGAAGAAAGAAGTGAGGATATTAATGTCACTCAGAGGCCATGAGAATATAGTCCAGTTCTACAACGTTTATGAAGACGATTCCTTTGTGTATATAGTCATGGAGTAAGCTCTTTCTCTTGTAAAATAGATTAAGTGCTTTTTTAACAAAAATACACCATCTATTTTTATGTTATTGTGATAAAACACCCTACATTGTTCAATATAAAGTCAATCTGTTCTATTTTTAGATTTTTTATGTATTAAGAATAATAATTAATAATTAATAAAAAAACGTTTGCTTTCTTTCAACAGATTATGTGAAGGCGGTGAACTACTGGACAGAATTCTGGCCAAGTAAGATTCTCTACTATTCTTTCGTTTTTTATGAAATATAAGTTTCTATATTCTTATGTTGTATGTCTCCAATAAAAAACAAAAAAAAATTCCCCAAAATATTATTCTTATTCTTGATCTTGTTTTTTTAACAGAAAGAATAGCCGGTACAGTGAGAAAGACGCAGCTGTCATTGCACGGCAAATGCTCAAAGTTGCTGCTGAATGCCATTTACATGGATTTGTACATAGAGATCTAAAACCTGAGGTACGAATTTCTTTATCTCGTTTCTTCAATTCTTGATTTTCTTGCTTTTAATAAACGTTTGTATACACATATTTGAAATGCAAGCAATGTGTGATACGTAGGAACTAAAAAATGATTTTTTGTGGAGTTTTTAGACAGATTGTTTTACTAATTAAAATAAATAGAAGCAATGTAATGATATATACAGGAATAACAAAATACCATTTTTTGGATTATTTGACGAATTTTATTTATTTTTTTTTATTTACAGAACTTTCTGTTCAAATCAACAAGAGAGGACTCAGTACTCAAGGCCACTGATTTCGGCCTCTCCGACATTATTACTCCAGGTAATTATATAATATATGTACATATTGGCGCACTAAAATAGAATATTTGTTTTGCTTACTAATACATTACAAAAGAAATATTAATACTAAAAATGTAAATCGATACTAAATAAAAGATATATCATATAAAAGAGCCTATTATGTACAAATACACAAAGTCAAACCCAAATGCTTATGAAAAGCCACGACATTAAACGATAAAACTATAACAACAATAATAATAATATTCTGTATGTAGGTAAAAGGTTCCACGATATAGTTGGCAGCGCGTATTACGTGGCGCCTGAAGTATTAAAAAGAAAATCGGGGCCTGAGTCAGACGTTTGGAGCATAGGCGTGATAACCTATATACTACTATGCGGTAAACGACCCTTTTGGGACCGCACTGAAGACGGCATTTTCAAAGAGGTACATTTCACCTTTTTCTCTCATTTCCATTTCTTGATTTTCTTGATTGATATTAATTTTATTTGTTGTAGGTGTTGAAAAACAAGCCGGACTTCAAAAGGAAGCCGTGGCCTACTCTGAGCCCCGGCGCCATAGATTTCGTTAAGAAATTACTGGTCAAAAACCCTCGCACCAGGCTCACTGCTGCTCAAGCCTTATGTACTCTCTCTCTCTCTCTCTCTCTCTCTCTCTCTCTCTCTCTCACACACACACACACACACATAATTACGAATATTTTGAATGTGAATTTTATTAATTAATTAATTTAATATTATTTTGACAGCGCACCCATGGGTGAAGGAAAACGGAGAGGCCTCGGAAATACCGCTGGACATATTGGTGCTGTCCAACATGCGTGAGTTTGTCAAGTACAGCCGCATGAAGCAATTCGCACTTAGGGTAATAATTGTACTATTGAATTATTGAATATTTACTGTATTTTTATTTAGTGACGTGTCATGTATCTTTGGGTTTTGAATGTTGAATTGTTGTTGTTACTTGAATGTAGGCACTGGCAAGCACATTAAATGAAGAGGAGATAGCGGATTTGAAAGACCAGTTTGACGCAATAGATGTTGATAAAAACGGCGTCATAAGCCTAGACGAAATGAGACAGGTTTATTTTATTTTATTTCATTTTCCTTTCTTGTATGTGGTCCTTCACTTCATAATTCCTACTCTGGCTGTTAAAATTCATGTTTTATAAAATTAATAAAACATGGAATAATTTCATTGTAAACGTAAAAAAGCATCAAAGTAATTTCATTGTACCCTTCAAAAGTGATACGATCATGTATACCCTTTTAAAATAACATGAGAAATATCATCTATGCCCCTCTTTTATTTTTTTCCAAAAAATGTCTAAATTCATCTTTTATACTTAACAGGCCTTGGCAAAAGATGTACCTTGGAGATTAAGAGGGCCGCGCGTCTTGGAGATTCTTAGCGCAGTATGCTTCTTTCACCTTTTCTTTTTTCTTTTGTACGACTCTTTAATCTTTTTTCAAAGAATTAATCAATTACTAAGTCGTTTTATTTTGTTGAGTATAGCTAGATAGCAACACAGATGGACTAGTGGACTTCACTGAATTTGTGGCTGCTACACTACATGTGCATCAAATGGCAGAGTTCGATACGGACAAGTGGTACTCACGCTGCCAGGCCGCCTTTAACAAATTCGACTTGGATAGAGACGGTTTCATTACGCCTGATGAACTCAGAGTGGTAATTTTTTCAATTTCCTCACCAAACTCGCAATTTTTCATTTGGCCTTGTGAATTTAATAACTTTGACAAAAACATGTTCTGATTTTATTGAAATTTTCGTTTTGTTAATGCAGCACACAGGTTTGAATGGATCAATACAACCATTATTAGAGGAGGCTGATTTGGACAAGGACGGCAAGATCAGCTTATCAGAGTTCCGGAAGCTTCTTCGGACCGCGAGCATGAATATTCCGAGTCCAACTGGAGTTACTAGAGACATAAGACTATAACATAAAGTCTAGTTTCTTTTAATTATTCCACACAAGTTTATCTTTTTGGTTTGTTGGTGCTTATAGATGTGTAGCTTTGGAGAGTATCAGTATTTGAACTTTTCACAGGATTTAAGTTCGGAAAAGTTCCGGGCGAAAAAGATCTAGTAGGAAATAGGCGTATATCTGATTTTCCCCCTCTTTTTTGTGGTGTGGCTTGTAACTTGTTTGTTCACAACTCAAGATGGATGTAATTAGTATTATTTGTAATATAAATACACGTTTCATTATGGTTCGAGCGGGTTTTAACAGTTCAAATGCATCTCCAATAATAACACAGAATTCAAACTCTTCCCTCTTCCACCTCTGACTGAGTGCATTCATTTTTTACTATTACAAAATTATTTTCAAGCATAAAAAGCAAAAGATTAATGCCAAATTATTTTCAAGCATCATCGAGAAAAATACGTAACTATTATAAAATGTAATAATTGCTTTGAATTAGTTACATAATGAATAACTAAACAAATTATCTTAAAAGAGTTGGCTCAACAATGTATAATGAGATATTAAGCATTAAGGACGAAAATATTAGATCCGCAAACTGTAAAAATTATAGATTTAAAAGGACAATTTGTCATGTCCATGGTTTGAACACCAAGAACCGGCACCAATTATCGAAAATTGCACAATGTTATCATTTTTGTGGTTAGCCAAATTATTGAAAAATAAAACATCAATAAGAACCCTTTATAACATCAATTGATTGGATAAATTCATCTAGATTTCCCTCCCCTTTCCAGTTTGCAACTCCCTTAATTAAAATATCTTGGCATATTGTATTCAATGGAATTTTTTGATTAACCATCCGAGAAAGAATGCCTTTAACATCATCTAATCTCTGCATCTTGAAAAATGTATCTAACAAAACACCATAAGTGACAACACTAGGGCTAGTTCCTCGCTTTTGCATTTCCTCGAGCATATTCATAGCCTCCTCAATTCGTGCATTCTTACAATAACCATTGATTACGATATTGTAACTACTTTGACTCGGCATAATACCCATTTGCACCATGTTTTGGAAAAGCTCCAATGCTTCAGCCAAATGACCTTCCAAGATAAGCCCACTCATTAATGAATTATATGTGATCACATCGGGTTTCTCGCCTCTTTCTTCCATAAGAACTATAATTTTTTTAGCCTCAGAAGTTTGACCATTCTTGCACAGAGAACCTATCAATCCATTAAAGGTCACAACATTAGGTTTAACTCCATTATTTATCATCTCAGATAATACTCTAACAGCATCCTTCCATTGACCATCAGAAGAAAGACTATGAATAATACAATTATAAGTGACCACATCCGGCCTCAAATCCATCGCAATCATCTCTTCAAGTAACTTGGAAGCCATTGTCAAGTTACTTTGTTTGCAATACATATCTATCAAAGTATTACATGTGACCACATCGGGTCTCAAACCCTTGTCAATCATCTCTTTAAGTAACTCAGCAGCCATTTCTAAGTTACCTTTTTTGCAATAACCAACTATCAAACTAGCGTATGTTAAAGCATTTGGTACAAGATCAAGCATAACCATCCTATTAAACAACTCAAAAGCCTTGTCCATATTCCCTACTCTGCACTGACCAGAGATTAGAGCATTAAATGTAATGACATTAGGAACAACTCTTTTAGCAATCATTTCTTTGAGCAACTTAAAGGCCCCAACAAAATCACCTATTTTGCTAAATCCACCAATAAGAGCGGTGTAAGTAAGAACATTAGGAGCAACTCGTTTAGCACTCATTTGTTCAAACCACTTGAAGGCCGTAACTAAATCACCATTTTTGCAAAGGCCATCAATAAGGGTGGTGTAAGTATGAACATTAGGAGCAACTCCTTTATCAATCATGTTTTCAAACAACTCCATTGCCACACTAACATCACCTTCTTTGCATAAGCCATTGATCAAAGTGCTATATGTGACCACATCAGGTTTTTCGCTCCCCATCTTCTCATAAAGTTTTAGACCCAACTTAGTATTTCCATTATTACATAGTCCATCAATAAGGGTGTTATAAATTATCAAATTAGGACCGCATCCCATCCGAGACATTTTATCAAACATCTTAGCCGCGTCCCCAATCCGCTTCTCTACACACAACCCCTTAATAAGAGATCCAAAATTGATCGTACTAATAATATAACCAGCTCTAAGAAGCTGAGCAAAAACAACAAACTGAAGGTCGACACGAGCCATTCGGCGGCAACAATCCATTACAACTCCAAATGTTTGAGCGCTGGGAGAAAGAGAAACACCTCCATTTCGAGCTTGATAAAGGTTTTTGAAGAGAGAGATTACTGTGGGATAACGATTGGGATGCTTCGTCTTTGAAATGGTTATAAGAAGGTAATTGAAAGAATGAATGGATGAGTTATTTTTCTTCTGCCCATGCAAGAGGCGGTTGAAGAGATTTACGGCCTCCTCGAGCTGGAGGTTGCCTGATCGGCATTTCTGTTGCACCAATTTCTCTAATTGACTGGTCGAAGTGAAAACGTCAGATAAATTTGTCAGCATGGCATTTAGCAAAGGGATTAGAGGATTTATCAGTTGTACTGTTAATTCTAGGAGGACAGGAATCAGTGCTATGTACTGAGATGAGAGCGATCAGAGAGAATTTCCTCTATTGCGTTGGCCCATCCATGGCCATGGGCCATATTATGCAACAGGCTTCTTTTCAAAAAGTTAAACATGCATATGTTTATCCACTTCGATAATTGCGGAGTTTGTGAGTAGAATCCTACTCGATAAATTGGGGTGATCCGAAATTTGCTTCAATTGTTAGACATGAGAAGGATTAATAATGTTATTCGGAGTTAGTGATTTGATCTGTATGCATTCATTATATAATCGTTGCATAATATTAACGCGATTCATGGGATCACATAAGAATATATTTAGAGACTTTAGTCAATGAACTCCTATTCAAAGGACACCAACAAAGCTTGATCCGAACATTCCGGCATCAATATGTGGTATTTACCAGCTTATTACTTTAGTTTAAAACTCCTTATGATCCACGATGCATATAAAAGTATGTGCATCCAAAAGGAGGCTTAATTGGCCTGTTAACATTTTTCTCTTAAAAGAGTAGAAATAATTTAATTCATAATAATATTAAATTAATATAAAATAATACAAACATGAGATTGTAACCGTCTGATCAAGTCGCTATTCTGCATACATGAGAGAAAAGCACATGCAATACTCTTAATCTGTTTAGTTAGAAAAATGGAGTTCAAATCTCGTGGATATTAAACAATAGATGTGAGATATTGAGGATTTGTCAGTCAATCAGATAAGCAAAATCTCTAGAGTGTTCTGTGAAAATCTATATAAACCACTCAACCCAATGGCCTTTCCAATTAGTACATTCAAAATTTTATGGCAAATTTTCTTCACTCTGCTTCGTCTCTTCTCTTTCTGCTATGTATTTTGCTTCTTTTCCGAGCCCTTGTTCCGGCGAAAGCTGATACATTCATCGATGAGTTCGAAGAGTGGATCATTAAATACGGGCGGATTTACAACATTACAGAGAAGCTCAAACGATTCGAAGTGTTTAAAACCAACCTTGAATGTATAATATTGGCCAAGACACAAAAGCTCAGCTATACACTTGACCTTAATGAGTTCGCGGACCTCACTAATGAGGAGTTTCTTATGAATTATGCTACTTATAGACCTTTGAATGATCAAAGATCATCAGATCCTTTTATTTATGCAAATGCGATTGCACCTTGTTCTGTCGACTGGCGGTCACAAGGAGCAGTGACCCCTATAAAGGACCAAGGCCAATGTGGTGAGCACATAAACTTAAGCATTTTCTTACTTTCTTTTTTAAGTGTATCAATATAAATTGTTAACCACCAGACCAACTGCTTGTCGACCATTTTAACGCACTTTATACATGTCCCATGTGTTTAAAATTTCCTTCCTGGTTATTTGAGTTGGAGTGATTGATGCCTTTTCCATAGGATATTTAGTTTTTAGTATTCTTGTGTTCTTTTCTTTTTTCTTGCTGGTCAACTTGCCCTAAGGTCACAGCCTTTAATAAATATATTTAATAGATTGTAAGTACAACTTTGATTCTATTCCTTCTAATAAAGAAGAATTTCTTCATATCCAGGTAGTTGCTGGGCATTTGCTGCAGTAGCCGCAATTGAAGGGATAAACAAAATTAAGTACGGAACATTGCATAGCTTATCAGAGCAAGAATTGGTCGACTGTGTCACCGATTCATTCGGATGCGAAGGCGGCTACGAGGACTCCGCCTTTGCATGGGTTCAACAGAACGGAGGCATCACAACCGAAACCGACTATCCATACACAGCCCAAAATGGAACATGTAACACAACAAAAATCGGCAACTATGCTGCCAACATAACAGGTTACAACTACGTGCCTAGTTGTAACGAGTCGGCTCTGATGCAAGCCGTGGCGAACCAGCCTGTTGTAGTAGCCATTGATGTGAGCGGCTGTCACTTTCAGTTCTACAAGAGCGGCATTTTCACGGGTCCTTGTGGGACGGATCTTGACCATGCTGTCACAGTTGTAGGATATGATGGACAAATTCTTCCATTTATGAAGTATTGGATAGTCAAGAACTCTTGGGGAACTTCTTGGGGTGAAAATGGTTATATGAAGATGTTGAAAGATAGTGATCGACCTTCCGGCTTGTGCGGCATAGCCCTTGAGCCCTCTTACCCTACTGCTTGAGGATATTACCCAATTCACAAAATAAAAAACAAATGAAATAATTTTTTGAGGGGATGACAATGTTTTCAAATTGTGTTTTATTTGTTATATAACCCATGTTTTATTTGTTATATAACCCACAGTACGATGGTCATATGAACTTAAAATAGATGGTTTTTATCAATTCTTTTCAAAAAATAATTTCTTTGCTGATTGGTTTATTGATTGAAACAGTCTCTGTATTTTTGAACGGTAGCTGAATCTGCTAGTTATGTTAAATTGAGCCCATTTACAAATGTTTTTCTATCGGCAGTTGTATTCTATTTGTATGTTTGTACCAACTCATTTTTCATATACGAAATAAATTTTATTCATGCATCTGTATGAACTCAATTCTACATTGAAAATTTTCAAACACTTTTATTCAGTTTGTAGGTTTCTCGAAATACTACCTTATGCTTCATGCAATTAATAATATAAACTAGTCATACCAGGAAAGTACTCTTCTGTGATAAAATTAAACAAAATCTCGAAACAAAGTTAAGTTCGTGACATATTTGAACAAAAATCAAATAACAGAAACTAAATGTACTCCTAAAATCAACTCCATCGACTGCAAAACATACCCTAGATTCCAAATTTAAGGAAAAATACAATACAGCTATTCATTTCTTAGACTCATTAGAGGAATCATCTTGCCAAGTAGCTTGCCACTGCTTATCATAAAAGGTGGTTTCTTCCAGAACCTTCTTTAGGTTTTCTATATCTTCATTATTTCTAACAAGCAATACACCAACTACAGATATAAAAAGAAGGGTCTTGCAGAAGAAATTTGAACTTTGGTCAACAAGTCCTACTCCAGTCAAACTATCAACAAAATATGCCATGAAGAAACCAATCATAGCCGCTCGCCCTGAGTTAAAGGATAAATAATAAGAAAATAAATAAATAAATAAATACATAACTTAAACAGAAAGTAAAACAGATCTGGTATTGTGTTCAATATGATCGAACTTTAGATGCTAATATGTGATCTTAAAAGTAGATCTTGTTATCGTTTTAATTGCTTCTATTATATTGTATTGTCATTTTATATATGGATTATGTTCTTAACATCAAATATATCAAATTCACGCTTGGGAAAACTCAAACATGGCATTTGCCCTTTTGAAGCACAAATGAATTGAGATAAATTTGATTTTTCAATTCCACATGGAAAAATTCGATACACTCTTGAGTTTATTAAAAGGGTTGAATTTGATAAACTTTTAGTTGTGAAAGGGTAAATTTGAAGGGTAAAAATGAAAAAGTACCATTAAGTTTCTCAGCTTCAGGTAAGTGGAAACGCTTGATCCAAGCAAACCAAGGTATAACTGATGTGTCAAAATAGACTGCATCCTCATTGTTAGTTGCTTCTGGATATTCTTCTAGCCATTTTCTTCTCCTTGCCTCTGTAAAACAGTACTCAAAAATTAATATACTATCTCACATCAGACTAAGTTATATTGCACAATGTAGGGTTAACTAAGGCGAACTCGGTTTAATTAATAGGGTTAAATTGGGATTTATTGAACATTTGGAGAGTGTTTTTCTAATCTTTTGTTGTATTGTATGAAGTTCAGTTGCGCAACTGAGGGTCGCTAATTGACGCTTAATGGCACAAAATAAGGCCAACTGTATATTGAGGATCGACTATGTTAAATTGAGGAATTTTTGCAAAATTGGGGAATATAACCATTCCATGCTGGCACCATACTCGCTGAAATTGAAATCCTTGATTAATCGCAATTAATTTTTCTTTAGATTAGGCCCCAAATAATTACGGAACAAAAGTCTGTCAAAATCACTAAGTTTATCTGTTAATTAAGCTGAAATAGAATTAGATAACTCAAACCAACAAAACGAGAAACGCTAAAAGATCAAGGAAACCGCTCAAAACCAAAATATCTATCCACTTACCAGCATCTATAACAGCATCCCAATCAGTTCTTCCATTCTTCATAAATTGAGTCAAGTCCCAAGTCCCCTTCACCCATCTCTCATCCTTAAACTTTTTGGGCTCCTCCAACTTCACTGCATTAATGGCAGCAACGCCATTAGAGACCAAATTCGCAGATGGGTTTTCTTTAGCTTCTGGTTTCTCCTCCAATGGAGGTGAAGTAAGGGAGTTACTTTCTGATTTTATGGAGTGAAGAGAGAAGGTTGGTCTTCTGGAAATGAGATGGAAGGTGGGTTTTGTAATGGGTTTAGTGGATAAATTCAGAGAGAAGAGGGTTTGGGAGAAGATTGCCATGGGAATGGAGAGAGAGAGAGAGAGAGAGAGAGAGAGAGAGACAGATGTGCTTGGTAAGTGTAATAGCGCTCACATGAGTGAGCATCCTCTTTTCTTGAACTTCACTGTCACTACAGTAAAATGAACTTCACTGTCACTACAGTAAAATGAACTTCACTATCACTACAGTAAAATGACAAAACTTGATGGGCTAAAGTATTGGTTTCATTAAATTAGGTACAACTCTCACGTTGCTTTGTTTTGTAATTGTACGATGGGATTTATTAGAATGAAAATAATCAATGGAAAGTTGGAAACTAATTTGCAGTTTCAACCAAATTGTAATTGTAATGAGAATATAATAATATTTCATATTAAAAATGATATTTAAGTTATTTACATGAAATAAGAACATTCTATATTGTGTACTTGAACTTCTAAATTTAATCTTAATATTATAATATAAAGATTAATTACAATGTTGCAGATTTCGTTTAGATGTATATAGTGTCTTGGGTTTTTTACTTTTTTTTTATAATGAATACTGGTTAAAAGACAATAACTCGGAAGTTATATTTGTGGCGAATAATATCATTACATATAAATCCGTAATTTGTTAAAAAGCAGGAATTGAAACAATCTTGCTTAGAAATCCGGATTTTCATTTCCATAGTTTAGGGTTTTGGGGCTGGGCCTGTAATATATCAGAAAAGCCCATAGTTTTAGATTATTTTTCTTTATTTTATTTTTTTATTGTTTGCTCTAATCTTTGTAAGGGAAAAAGAAAAATATTGTATACAAAGAAAAATAATCATCATAATGCTAAATATCCATACCAAGCGTCTCAAATGCAAATATATAAAGCTAATAACAAACTATCAGAAAATAACGGCATATCCAACATTACATATAATATCATTTACATACCAATGTAATTTTGTTTTCCAGTTAAGAATTGTTAAACTTCTTGCCTTATATTATCCTCTTAAATACCATAGTATTGATTATCTGAGCAAATTAAGAATAATATTTTTAGCATATATCCTCTCAAATTAGAAATAACTTGATGGGTATAATATTCTTCGTTGTCTAGTTTTTATTAGCTTTGACTGTAATACCTTGTTTGATTACATGTTTATAAATTATAATCCACGCCACGCCTCTCACTGTAATCTTACCATAATTATTATATGAGTTGTCATTAATCTAATATTTTAGAAATCGAATCAAACTAAAAAAAGAAAGATTGTTTTCCTAATTTTCATTCGCCTTCTTTATATTCATTTTCAGAGTTGATTATGGGAGACTTATTTCAGTTCATACAATATATTTTGTTTGTCTCAACTCAACGAAAACATTCAGATCAAGTCTTTCATGGCTTCTTCTTCATTTTCCCTGTATTTATTTCTTTCTCTCGTTTACTTACTCTTATGCCTTCCCCACAATGTCTCATGTGGCGAGGATCCCATGGTCAAGATGCACGAACAATGGATGACTGACTTCAATAAAGTTTACGAGACTGAAACCGAGAAAGAAAGCCGCCTCAAAATATTTAGTGAAAATGTGGAGTACATTAATGAATTTAACAAGGCGAAAAACCGTACATACACTCTTGCCATCAACCAATTTACCGACCTGACGAATGCCGAGTTTGTGGCTCTTGTAGGAAGAGCAAAGCTACATTATGAGGGTTCCAAACCGTCTGTGAACTTAACAGACACGGTACCACCACCTGATTCTGTGGATTGGAGAGATAAAGGCGCCGTGACCCCCGTCAAGAACCAAAAAACATGTGGTAAGTGATGTTTTTTTTTTCAATATTTAAGACATGTGGTAGATGCAAGAGTCAAAATGAGACATTTTCGAAGGGGGGCATTGTTTCAGCTTCCTTTTTTTATATCCTGATATCTGAAACTGATAACCATGCAGGATCATGTTGGGCATTTGCACCAGTAGCCGCAATTGAATCGCTAGTACAAATCAAAACACAACAACTAATATCACTTTCCGAGCAAGAAATCTTAGATTGTGTCCTGCACGCCCATAGCAATTGTACGGATGGCTATGCATATGATAGCTTTAATTTTGTCGCTTCTAATGGAGGTCTCACAACCGAAGATGATTATCTTTACACCGGGACCCAGATGAGTTGTAATTCTGACAAACTCTCACACAAGGCGGCTTCCATTACCACTCACGATAATGTACCATACAATGACGAGTATCAACTCATGCTGAGGGTGGCTCAACAACCTGTGGTGGCGGCTGTTACTTCGGCTGGGCTCCAGCATTATGGTAGCGGCGTATTAACTGGAGACTGTGGGACCGCAGTTGATCACGCTGTTACTCTGGTTGGGTATGGTCAGAGTGAGTATGGACCGAAGTACTGGATCGCTAAGAATTCTTGGGGTACTACGTGGGGCGACCAAGGCTATGTTTACCTCGCAAAGGATATTACTACTATGGGGGGAACGTGCGCTCTCGCGACAAATCCTACGTTTCCTATTTATTAAGAATGTTTTATGAATTAGGTGCTAGTGTTACGCATGCTAGGAAATGTTTGGTTAACTGATAGGTTTGTGTTGTTTTACTCAAAAAAAGGAAAACTGTTATGTAAACTCCACATATCACACTAACAAATCCATACATCCAAAACAGGGCATTAATATATTGGCAAACACACTGAATACACAGCTTTTTAAAACTTCAAAACACACCCGTTTTCCATTACCTATGAGTAATCCACAAAAGTCGTATGTAGGGCATAAAATATCATGGATTTATATACACAACTTCTAGTTTCTCCACCAAGTTTATAGTCAACATGGTCAACCCTCTCATAATATGGTCATTTACATTATTTTTTTAACTTTTTTTTATTTTTAATAACTATCTAATATTTAAAATCACTATATATAATTAAAATTTCAATAACTATTAATTTATAATAATCACTTATTTTGATGACCACCTCTTATTAAAAAAATAAATAACAATATCTATTCTTAATGGAGAAACTAGAAGTTACATATATTTTCTCAAATATCAATTATGAAGAATTCCAAAAAGTGAGAAGTTTGGGGTTCTGAAGAATTCTCCTATATGTAATGAAAAAAGTAAATAAATTTTAGGCCGAAGTGGGACAAACAAAATCTACAGCGCAGAAACAACAATTTTCAAATACACAAACAAAGATCGAACAAACTTCACATATTTCACCCAGTCATCATATGATGCACCAACAAACAAAAATCATTCATTAGATGAAGATAAAAAATAAATCCCAAACAGAAACTTTTATTTAATGGATAAATTCAGAGAGAAGGGGGTTTGGGAGAAGATTGTCATCAGAGAGAACAGTGACGAATCTTAATACATACTAAGAGGGCAACCGCTTTCACTATATTTTGAAATTTTAGTATATATATTATATATATGGTAATAATATTGTATTTTGTGATAAATTTATAAGTTATATGCATATGGCCTCAAAGATTTTTGGTGCATTTTTCACTAAACCCTCCAACATGTTGGTCAATATAATTGATGGGCTAAAATATTGGTTTCATTAGAACTCTCACGTTGCTTTGTTTTGTACGATGCAATTGTAACCAAATTATAATGAGAACATAATAATATTTCATATTAATAATGGTACTAAAGAATTTAATATTATATTACAAAGATTAATTACAATGTTGCAAATATCCTTAGATGTATATAGTGTCTTGGGTTTTCCATTGCGAATACTGAGTAACAGACAATAAATCGGAAGTTATATTTTGTAGCGGTAATATAATTACATATCAACCTACATACAAAAATAACAATAATAATGATAAATATTCATATTAAGTACATGAACGGAGCTTAATAAAGACTGTGGGAGGGGCATGACCCCCTCAAAATTTTGACGGAGTAGTATATATCATTAGTGATTTAGTGAAGAAAAAAATTGAAATATATGTATTTTTATGCATTTGGCCCCTCCAAAATTTTTGTACAGTATTAATCGGTAGGAAGAAATATTTTTGCCCCCCTCCCCCAGTAAATCTAGTCAAGTTCCGTGCCTGATCAAGTATATATCTCAACTACAAATATATAAAACTAATAGCAAACTACCAAGAATGTCATATCCAACATTACATATAACATATCAAACAAAGTATATCACATATTATTTGAAATAATATAATTTACTATATAGCTTATTGATCAAAAATTTTAAATTAATCGCATAATCAATAATAATTCCAAATATATGGTCATCCAAATACTAGCATATAAGAAGAAGTCGCAATCTAACCATCAATATTACGAAAGTCAAGCAATATTTCTGGTTCATGCGATGAATAATAGAGATGAGCATATTTCAATTTTTGAAGGAGACTTATTACAAAAAACTATTTAAATAATTTTCTTATAGATCATATAATGGATTAGGCAACGAGCGACAACGAGAATGAAAGAATTTAATCAATCAGTATTGAAAGAGAGAAAGCAAACGACACAACAAAAAATAATGTAGTCATCTTTTGTAATTTCAGCCATTGATATTTAATTGGTGAAGTCAGTTTTATTTCAATGATATGTAAAAATCCAAGATATATAATATCTTTCCAATGTCCATATATCCCCTCCCTTATTATTTATAAAATAAATATCCAATCAAAGTAATTTTGTTTTCCAGTTAAGAATTGTTAGATTCCTTGACCTATATTATCCTCTTAAATACAATTGTTTGATTATCCCAGCAAATAGAGAATAATATTTTTCCCATATATCCTCTCAAATTAGAAATAACTTGATGGGTGTAGTATTCTTCGTTGTCTAGTTTTGATAATCTTGACTGTAATACCTTATTTGATTACATGTTTATAATTGACGCCACGTCTCTCATTGTAATCTTACCATAATAATTATATTAATATCATTAATCTAATATTTAGGAATCGAATCAAAATAAAATAAAGAAAGATTGTTTTCCTAATTTTCATTCGCCTTCTTTATATTCAATTTCAGATTTGATTATGACTATGAGACGTATTTCTTGGTTCATAGAATAGTGTTTCTTTTTTTTTGTTTAACAGTACAAACATTCAGATCAAGTCTTCCATGGCTTATTCTTCATTTTCCCCAAATCTATTTCTTCTTTTTAGCGTGCCACAACCTCCACTGTATATGCCGCTACCGTAATGCTGGAGTCCAGCTGAAGTAACAGGCGCAACCACAGGTTGCTGAGCCACCTTCAGCATGAGTTGATACTCGTCATATTGCGGGGCGTTATTGTAACTGGTAATGGAAGCCACCTTGTGTGGGAGTTTGTCAGCATTACATGTCATTTGGGTCGCGGTGTAAGGATAATCATCCTCCGTTGTGAGACCTCCATTAGAGGTGATAAAATCAAAGCTATCGAATTCATGACCTCCCGTACAATTGCTATGGGTCTGCACGACACAATCTAAGATTTCTTGCTCGGAAAGTGATATTAGTTGTTGGGTATTTATGTATACTAGTGATTCGATTGCGGCTACTGGTGCAAATGCCCAACATGATCCTGCATGGTTGTCAGTTCCAGAGATCAGGATATTAAAAAAACAAGGAAGCTGATACAATGCCCCCTTCGAAAATGTCTCATTTTGACTCTTGTGTCTATAACACGTCTTAAACCGAGTCTCGTTTAACATTTCGTCGGACATAGGGGCAAAGTGCAGGAATTTTTGGAGGGGCAAATTAACTTTTTCCAAGAAAATATATTGTGGACATAACATCACTCACCACATGTTTTTTGGTTCTTGACAGGGGTCACGGCGCCTTTAGCCCTCCAATCCAAAGAATCAGGTGGTGCAGTGTCAGTTAAGTTCACATATGTCGCTTTGGAACCCGCATCGTGTAGCCTTGCTCTTCCTACGAGAGCCACAAACTCGGCATTCGTCAGGTCGGTAAATTGGTTGATGGCAAGAGTGTAAATACGGTTTTTCGCCTTGTTAAATTCATTGATGTACTTTACATTTTCACTAAATATTTTGAGGCGGTTTTCTTTCTCGGTTTCAGTCTCGTAAACTTGACTGACTTCAATTGATCACGCTGTTACTCTGGTTGGGTATGGTCAAAATGAGAATGGAATGAAGTACTGGATAGCTAAGAATTCTTGGGGAACTATGTGGGGCGACCAAGGCTATGTTTACCTCGAAAAGGATATTGTTACTATGGGAGGAACGTGCCTTCTCGCGACGATGCCTGTGTATCCGATTTATTAAGAATGTTTCATCAATTAGGTGTTGTGTTTTCTAGTTCTAGGAAATGTTTGGTTAACTGTAGGTTTGTGGTGTGTTACCAATAAAAAAAAAAGGAAAACTATTAGGTTTGTGGTGTTTTACTAAAAAAAAGGAAAAGTATTACATTTATGGTTTGTGATATGGAGTTAATTGTACTATCTTTTTGAGTAATTGTCTTATGCCCCCACGCAAGTAAAACAAGTTCTCAGCAAATTGGAATCAATTCATAATAATAACCAAAATATTCATAATCAATAGAGGACTCCACACCACAATAATCAAGACACATATTCAAAAACAACGCATTAATAAATTGGCATAAACACCGAATACACAGCTTTTAAAAGCTCAAAATAAGGATAAAAGGAAGGCATGGCACAACATTGGGCGGCTAGTCGTTGGGAACTTTTGAAGGAAAATAACATACATATTTTCGGAATTTAAAACAACCCTATGAAGGTTTTTAATGAAGCGTTCAACACATCCAACGTTTGGACTAAGTTGGCCGCTCTAGTGTGGAAGGGCAAAAAACAGAGAGCATGCCGGCGAGGAGTTCGTAAACGTTTATGTAGCAACTTTTTTTATTTAATGAAAGTTTAATGTAGCCTAATAGGCTACAGTTCAAAAAAAAAAATCAAAATAAATCCGTTCTCCATTGCCTAAGAATAATCCGCAAAATTTACACGGGGATAAAAAAATCATTTAAATTCATAACGAGTTTTGAATGAATCCAAGAAGTGACAACTTCTAAAAAATAGAACAATCTCATTATTTTTCGAAGTTCTCACTTTCTGAAGAATTCTCCTATATATAATGAAAAATAATAAATATTTAAGGTATCAAATAGAACAAAATCAACAAGAAAATAACAGTTTTCAAAAACACAAATAACGATGAAACAGCCTTCACAGATTTCACCCAAGGTCATCCACATTAACACACCAACACAACACACACATAGATCATTCATTTAGAAAATGAAAAGAAATAAATCCCAAACAGAGGAGGTACTAACTCTTTATTTACAAACATAGAAATAATATTGTTATGATTGAAACCAAACAACAAAAAAAAGAAATTTATTAAGGTTGGATTATGATTATATCAGTTTTCAAAAGCACATTGCACTGAAGCAGAACACTTTTCATAACATGATTCCATTTAAGACCTCTTCTTCCTCTTCTTGTCCTCCTTCTCAGACGCGTTCTTCAACTGCACAACACAAAAACACAAACACGATCAGTACAACACTCTAGTACATTTCCTAATTATACAAAAGCAACTTTATAAACATATTTCATACCATGATGATAAGGATGCGAACAAGAACCGCGACAAAGTCTGTAAATAATGTAAGAGCATGTTTAACATAATCTCTGTCTCCAAGGTGTGCCCTCTCAATTATCTCTTGCGTGTCGAATATCATGTATCCCATGAATACCAACAGTCCAAAGTAGAGCTGCTCGAACCAAACAAAACAAAAAACATTTAACAAAACAACCAAAGCCAAATCACAATTTCCATTTAACTCAGGATTTTGAAGTGAATTACCTCGAATGTGAAAGTGGAGGAACCGAAACGGAAGATGGAAGAAGCGAACTGGATCCAGAGAAGGACGGAGAGAGAAGCAGAGAGGAATCCTCCCAAGTACAGAAACTCTCTCCTTTTTGCAATAATCGCAGCGGCTGAGAAACAACCGAATACTAGCGCTGTACCCACAAACGCGCTCACCAAAATCCTATCAAAAGTTGATAAAACAATATTGTTAATTTGTTGCTCTTTGAAGATTAAGTAAAGATTTGAAACACAAATATAGTTGTTTCATTGTAAGTTGGCTCAGCATTTTTTTGGATTTTTGTTGGGTCTATGTAGTTGTACACGGTTAGTAGTTATACTTGAAATATTATTTTAGGCTGATTTTTGGTATTTCTTGCATTGTTTGTTGCTTAATTGCAGAATAGGGAGTTAGTTAATTGATTGTAGGATGAACCAAATTGAGGGTAAATTAGGTCTAATTGAGGGCTAGTTACAGCTGAATTACTTTTGAATAATGAGATGCATGACAACTTGAAAATGAAGAAATACCTAGGGTCGAACTGGACAGCAAGCTGGATAAGAGGGCCAATGGCTGCTCCTTGGAAGAAAGCAGTGCCCATTAACAGGCTGAGCCTTTTCCTCTGTTCATCAAATATTCAAATTAGTCTTTCCAAACATTCTTAACAACAAATTTAGGAAAAAAGAAGAAAGTAGAAAAGATAGAGTACCTCTTCATGGACAGGGGCGGCAAAGAGAAACCCAATGCACACGAAGCACGCAATTGTTGTCAAAATGCCCCCGATATTGAACAAGATGTGCAGATAAGCCCCCACGGCTGATGATGCCAAAGCACAACACAGGGTCAAGTACACCTGAAATACAGATTTGAATCAATTTATACTCTTTAGTATTATTGTTTGGAAACAATTACAGTAATTGAAAACCATTCTGGAAGTGAATCGAGGATTTCGCCAAAGGTAATTAAGAAATTAGACCATAATTAACAAATTATCCTTGGAGTGATTGACTTTAAAAGAAGAAAGAAGAAACGAAAATAGTTCGACAGAAAAATCAGAAATATTTAACCAATTAACTCTGTGATTAATTCAAGCAGATGGATCCATTGACAAAATTCAATTCAAACATCAGAAAGAATTTTTTTTCCAAACAAACCACATTTAAAGCGAAAAAAATGAGGAAAAAATACCAGTTTGAGATGGCTCTGCACTTCAGGAGAGATCCGATCAAAGTTCTTGAGAGACTCAGAGTTCATCCTCGGGCCAAAGGAAGACGTTGTAGACGAGAAAAAATCCATTGATTCTGAAGTTAGGGCTTTGTTTCTGTTCTTTTCCTGCGATAAGAAATGACTCGGTGAAGTCAAAGAGAAGGAACAAGGTAGGAACTGATGGGATATTTACTTGTTTTCTTTTCAAGAGGCATTATTGGGTTACATGTATTTATAGGTAATTGAAATCGAGAGGCGAGATTTGGTATCTGCAACGAAGGATGTAGGAAATTTCCTCCAACATGTTATATGGTAGTATATTAGTGCGTGAAATATGATATAAATAAAATAGAAAAAATAGAAAATTTAATTAGTATGTAAATACTTGATTAGTAATTAATAGTTGATTTTTATAAAATAGCTATGGAATGATTTGTTATTTTTTGTCCTAATATTGAATCAGTAGTCTAAATATTTAATATTTGTAAATAATTATTTAGTTATAAAATTATAGCCATTTATTTCTTATATTCCTGAAGTTATAATTAACTTCAATTCATTTATATCTAGTAAGTAATATTTATATTTTTTAGTATTTTTAACTACTATAATTAATTGTAATATCAATTCATATATATCTAATAAGTAATATATTTATATATTTTTTAAGTATTTTCAACTACAATAATTAATTTCATACATCGGATGTACATTTTTCTGTACATTGATTGCATGCATGGAATCCGGGGAAGAAGCAGCGACTTGGTTTCGCGTTTGGACTGGAGGTTACTGGAAGTTTCGGCGAAAACATATATCTGTATTATTGATGAGCAAACGGGATAGGAAACAAACAGCCCCTAGTTGTTTATAAAACAAATATGGTCATACTTGTCTTAACTCTTAAGTATTTAATATATAGGGAAATGTTTTAAAAAGTCATGATTATTTAAAACAAATATATATTTATTCATTTTATGTTAGAAAATAATTTGAATGGGAATTTTAGTAAAAAAAAAATAGTTTGTTGAAATAGTTTATCTTCCAAAGGCAAAAAAAAAAAAAATTAATTATAATTTATGAAAATTAACAAAGTGAATTCAAATATATAATCTCATTAAAATGTTAATAAACGGGATTTTTAAAAAGGATGTACTCATATTTGTTTAAACACGTATTTCCTACTTTTTAATCATATTATTTTGTTAGTGCTGTTTAAGAAATATATAGAACATTCTCATAACACGCTTTTGAGATTATTTTACGTTGTAAAAAGACGGAAAAAATATTTTTGACGTCAAATTTTCAGTCTCTGCCAACAGAAAGCTAACACGTGGCAGTCAATATCTTTAACGAGAGCCTTCTTATATTCTCACCATTTCTAGAAAAATGGAGAAAACCACTGCTTATTTCCCAAGCTTGTCTGTTCTCCTGCGGCATTAATGCATGTAAATTCGTGTACTGGATCATTTAGCACATTTATGAGGTCTGTGATGAGAGTTTTTTTGTCACGGGCCCTATAAAGATCTGAAGATTACCGACTCACTACACAGACTACATATCCATACAGAAGTCAAGGCTTTCAAAATCAAGTTGCTTACCAGAAGCTTCAAGTCCTTTATCTGATTATTTCGTCGCAGTTTTTTCATATTCGAACATGGAAGGAAATTTCTATTTCTTCCAAGTCAAGACAAGAAAAAGCTTTAATAAACACACTAGGAAAATTTGCAGCAAAACACCATATTATGCCTAAATTGCACCACAGATAAAGGTCATTCTAAATGGTTGCACTGAGGTCACGCACTAACAATAAAAAAAAATTAACTACATAACAACAAAAATGTCTTAAACTTAACAAGAAAATCCCAAAAAATAAACAAAAAAAGAGCCTAAACTAGAATTACATATTGTTATTACTTGTACATATCTAGTAACTGACCGAGTAAGAGAAAACATCACCTAACAAATTAATTAATCCTACAAATTATCGATTCTAAACGGTTGAGCAGCAGTCACGCTAACAACTTTGGGCGCCTTGGCTTTGGAGTACGATTCATCAGCTTCGCCTGAAGTGATTGTGAATGGGATTGTTGGGGAAGAAGGAACTGGAGAGGTCTCCATTAGAACCACTCTTGGTTTCTTCGGTTTTGGTGGATTTTGGTCTATTTGGTATCCCGGCATCCAAGTCCCCACTACAACCTGTTCATAAAATTATAATTATTAGTTTTGTATGTATCGTTCTAAAAACTTAAATTGAGAAATTTACTCTTCTGAAACTACAGATATCACACATTTCATTTAAACCAGACTCTGGACCCAACGAAAACACAAACCAAATTTCAGGCCCACGAGCTTTATTGCAAGTGAAATATGTTTATGTCTTTCGTACGAACCAAAAATCATCTTCAAGTAAAAGCTTCTGATGGTAGCTCTAAACCTACTGATATAGAGGCTTAAATCAAAAACAATAATGACCTGAACATGACTGGCAACAACAAACGATTTCACTTAAAGGTGGTATTAAAAAAAAAAAAAGAATGACCTGAACAGGACTGGCGGCAACAAGAAGGCCGGCAACGCCGCCACCAACGACTCGTCCGTCAGGACTGGCTAGAGACACGCTCATGCCGCCCGATCGACTTCTCGTTCCGCTGTTTTCGCTCGGCATGAACGAACCCGACAATGACAGAAGCTCAAATCGCCCCTAAATAAACGTAAGAAATTATGATAATATAATATATCCCATGATGAAAATTAAAAACATCTAAAGAAAGAAAACCATACAAAAATGCCCCTATGAAATAAGCTCTAACTGCCCCTAAACTACGATGTAATAATTGGTAATCCATAATAATGCATTAACAATGCACATATGATGGTAGCTGAAGCTATTTCAATTTGGGGAGAAGTAATAGGAATGATTAGATGTTAAAATTAATTATTTACCGGACCGATAAAGCATAATATTTGAAAAAAACATTATGTTCTTGGTACAAGACTTGTACTACAAGTACAAATACAAACCTCGTAAGTTAAGGTACCACCAAGAGAATCGGGTTGGCGAAGCGTAACATTGGAAATAACTCCGTTGGCGGAAAGGACGCAAATAGCCCTCGGCCCTTGTTGCGCAAATGACATTATCTTCATTGTCACATCCTATATATATTATACAAATAAACAAATAGAAAGATAAATAATTAAGTATACAAATATAGGTTTCCAACAGAGTTTTTCAAAGTAAAAATTAGATTGATGATAATGTGCAGGTTCGGAGTTTGATTACAACGGTACAGAAATCTAGTATTTAATCCTTCTAAAATATCAAAAATGAGGAAAAATTAATAATAATAGTAATAGATTAATTATAATAAATTACCTCACCAGGAGCGACACTAATGATATGTGGTGTAAAATTTGGACCGGCAGCACATGACACCATTTCACCTGCATAATAATAAACAGAGATAATAAGGACCAATATAAACTTATATACATGATAAAAGAAAGGCATTAATTACAAATAAGCATCTAATTGTCAGTATGAGTTTATAGTCTACATTTGAAGCATTGAAACCAATAATTTTAATAGGAAAGGAACAGAGGGAAAATAACTCAAAACCCAAAAGAGCGCGCTTATAGTACACTTTTATTCATTTTATCACGACATGCAAAAATGGAAAATGCAAGGTCTTATTCACAAAAAATAAGGAAATCCAAATCAAATAGTTCTTTCTGTCAATCCCACTCAAGCATCTTACCATGTTCAAAAATCAAAACTAAGAGCAAAAAGTTGTGCATGCAACTCAACCTACATAACCTTCAAGGGGGTAATTTGACCAATTCTCAAACTGCATGGCTACCACAGGGTGTGCTTTGCAAATAAAGGTAAAACGTGGGGTGCAATTCGCAAAAAGATAACACCTTTTTACACAGTACCTTGCGAACTACTAACGGGTGCGGATCCAAACCCGAACTGCGTCTGAGAAGAGGGTTTGCTCACAAACCCGACAACAGGCCGGGCCCGTCTCATCGCCGCTCCGACGGCCGCCGCCGGAGTGTACGGCTCCGTATCCGCCGCCACCGCCGCCGAGATCGGCGTCGCCCGCAGCGGCGGGGGCTGACGCGGCCTTCCGTCGGGACCGTACTTCCTCGGCCTGCCCCTCTTCTTCTTGTCTTTGTTGGATGATGATGATAGTGGGTTTGCAATGGTTATGGGTGGCAAGGGAGTTGATGATGAGACCTCGGCGTGGGTGGTGGTTGTGGGTTCTGGAGGTGATGCGTCGGCGCTGTCGGTTGTGGGTGGTGAGAGAGAAGGAGAGTTGTCCGGAACTGGGTTCGGGTCCGAAGGAGGAGAGTTGTCTGTGTCCGCCATTAGAGAAGGACGGAAGGAGAGAAGTAAAGCAAATTTGAGGGAGAGTGAATGGAACAGAGGGAAGACAAACAGGTGAAGATGGATGGTTTGAGTGAAGTGAGGAGAAAGAGAGATTGTTTCTTACATGAGACGGAGGAAGTATGGAAAAGAGAAGGGTGAGTAGTTCTTATTCTGATTTAATTATCATCTTTGGGAGGGTGATGATGGAAATATGAATTATGATGGGGTTATTTTTATTATTTTAGTTGGAAATATGAGTAATAAATTATGATTATTTCTTGCATTTGGGAGTAGAATGGAGTAAAGAAAGGGCGATTGGACAATTATTGTGCTTTCTTTTTAATATTTTAGTGGGAAATATGAACTGGATGGAGATTAGTAAATTGTAAGTATTAAAATGGAGATTAATAATATTTATTTTTTGAAGTTGGATTAATATTATTAATTGATTTAGGGGGAGAGAAGGGGGGACAAGGAGAATATAAAAGGGAAGAGTAATTGATAGTCTTGTCTTTTTTCTAAATTGTTTATTTTGGTGATTAGTTTTGTATAAAAAATTGAAAAAAAAAGAAAAAGAGAGAGATGTAACCTATTTTTTAAAAGAAAAAAAGCCCATGTACCGTTCCAAATTGCAAATATCTCCCATATGCTAACATAATAAAAAAGATATATATATATATATATATATATATATATATATATATATATATATATATATATATATATATGCTTCGATTAGAAGAAAGTTCAGCAAAGCTTGCTCCAAGTTTTCAATTCGACTCATATTTGATGGACCGAGAAAATTTGTTAAATACGTGTTATATGAGTTATGTTTGTAAGGACTTAAACTTATAATCTATTGCTATACGTATAATTCAAATTTTCAATTTGGAGGGAAAAAAAGGTAATTGAAGTGAATCGGTTATTCGGTCCTTCGGTTTCTAGTAAATTGGTTTCTTTGTTTGATTTAGTAGTTCAATTTAGTGTAAATATCGAGTGGTTCATTATTATTTTATAAATCGCATAAATCGAACTAATAGTATAAACAGAATAAATTAATAATTTTTTTTTATTTCTTAACATTATTAATGAATTAACTCAATGTAAAATTGTTAATGCAACTATCTCACACTTTAGATTGTTAAGTGAATGAACATTTCTTATCATCTTTCTTCTCTTTTCCATCTGACCAAAACATATATCTAATAGGGTTGTTTTCATTTATGTATTATTTATTGCTGTTTTGTTGTTATTCTGGTGGTTGGATTCATGAATATATAAATAAAGGGAAAATATTCAAATGTTATACTATGATTTATAAATGAATTTTCCAATATTATACTATGGCCTAAAAAGAAATGATTTAATATGACAGTAATTAATCAAATGTTACATTGATAGAGGACTTCATTTAATTAGTAAAATATAAAATTATATTATGTAAGAATTATGAAAAAAATACATTTCATAGTTTGAGAATTCATGCATTTAATTGAGGAAAAAACCTGCGCTTGTCATTTACGTGATAAAAAAAATGAGCAACTGGAAATCACTACTAGTGTATTTCTAGTGCACTTGAGAGAGGAGAGAAATAAAATGGTTTGACTAGCTTTGGATTTAAGTGTGTTCCAATGATTCTATTTATCTTATTTGCACCGAAATGGTCAAATTTCTTAACACATTTAGCGAATAAACCCGATTTAATTTGGTTTATTTCAGTTCGATTCTAAGTTAGGTCTAAATTCATTCGGTTTGGTTCGGTTTGAATTCAATTGAGCTTGGTTTAATATATAATATCTTTACTCATATATACACCGCCATTCGAGTATATTATCTTTTGTAAATAGATAGTGTTTCCCCCAAAAATAAAATACATACTTCTCCATATATTTTTTTTTCTTATAATCTTATTTACTATTTTCTGAAAAATACACAGTGTTTTGATGGGGCTAGAGATAAAAAGCCTTGCTTAAACAGAGTGGTTGCACCTTAATGCGATGTTATTCTCAAAATAGAACAAAATAAACAAGAGAGAAAATATTTTAAAAATTCAAATAGTGAGAAAGTTTTGTAAGAATTAAGAAAAGTTGGGTTTTTGTTGAAACATTTGCTTAAAATTATATACTCCCAAATTGACATATACCCTATTTTTTTTTAACCATATTTAAATTTTATTATATTTCTTGTAATAATTAATTAGAAAATGCAGATTATAACATAACCACAATGCAATAAAAAGTCGCAGCTTTATGAAATACTGTGCACCATAAACAATTATTAAAAAGTTATAAAATGTCATGAAAAGCATAAATTCATTGAAATGCATATTCAAACAATAATAATATAAGTTTAATATAATCAAGACGACTAAGATACATAAAAAATATCACATTTAAAAAATAAAAATACATAATCTAATAAAAAATACTATTAAAAAAGATATATAGATATCTTGTCCAAAAAATTCTTATTTTTTTAATTTGATGTGATGAAATCCCAGAAAATAAAAGTTAAATATAAAATGCTATAAATTCCAAAAAGAAGTAACCTTTATAAAATCAGACCTCTAGAAAATAAGTGCTTAAAAAAAAAATACAATAATGTATACATAAAACGAAAAATAGAGTCTAACGGTACATATTTAACAAAATCTATCAATCCATAATGTTTGATCTCAAAAGAAGTTTTTTCAGAAATCATTGAAAGTATTAAAAATGAAGTTTTTGTAGAATTATCAAAATAAAAGCATGCAAATGCGATTTTCTTAAATTAATCATATACAAATCAAAACGTGAAAATATATTTACAGAAATAATTGAAATAGATGAGGAAAATTTTAAGAATCCCTATATTTTTTCATATTTACAAAACACCCCCTGAACTTTTGAAATATTAAAATAAAAACCTATTAAATTATTTTTAAAATTCTCCCACTTTTGAAATTTCCTTATTTTAACTTTTCATTTTCTTAAAAAATTCAAAAAGGACCTAATATGTTTTAATATAAATGAATAGTTAAATAATGCTCTTTGCAAATTTTTCATACATGCGATTTAAATTTAAGCACTTATAATATTTTGAAAATTTTCTTAAATATTATGAAAAAAATTCTAAACTTTCTTATTTTTAAAAATTTATTTATTGTGTGTAGAATGTTATAATTTATACCATTTTCTATTATTTATGTTCGAATTGAGGAGCTATGGGGACTTTTGAAAATTTTAAGAGTTCAGGTGTAAAAAAATAAAAAAAGATTAAAAAAACAGAGGCTTCGTTTTAAGTTCTAAAACTCAGGATTTTTTGAAATAAAAAGTGGGAAATAGGAATTTTATTAATCCTTCAATAACTATAAAATATGAGAAATTATAGTGATTTTTTTTTAAACAATCCCATAATAAATATTGAGCATAAAAAAGATGGCACTAAATGGAAAGCAAAGTAAATTAATGAATTTGGTCTAACTAGAGGAAATTTATTGAAATTATTTTTCAATTAAAAAAGTATACCAATTAGTGAAATTAAAGCAACAAACCAACCAGCTAAGATTCCTTTAATATTTTAACTACAGAAATAAAGCAGTATACATTACAAAAATGATATCATAATATTATGATAGCCACCCAATTAAAAAAAATAATATAAAAGCCATCTTGATAAGTATTACGATTTGTTGAAATATTTTAATCAAACATATATGAAAAAAATACAAGAGAAAGCTAAGATTCCTCTCATATTTTAATTACAAAAATAAAAGCAAAGAACACTAAAAAAATAGCATGGCAACAATAAAATACTATCTAGATAAGCATTCAGATTTCCTTACAATATTTTAATGAAATACCAAACAAAAATGGAGACATGCAATGTGATGGAAATCATATTTTACACCGCCCAATTGTTGTGGTATTAATTTAAAATTCAAATTGGGAACTCAAAAGTATGACTTTTGATTATTAAAATAGTATATTGAAGATAAAAAATGTAATATTAAAATTAATATTTCCTTGCTGGTCAAGCGAGCCCTTGGCGCACTATAGAACCACTCTTTTGTCGTCTTTTGCCATTTAAAATTTGAAATTTGTTTAAGAAGAGTAGGAAAAGGAAATAAATGCTCCAATTATTTATTTTTCGTTTTAAATAAATGTTTCTTTATTTACTAAGTGGCAGAATAGACAGATCGAGTTCACTAAAGTCACGAACTCACACAACACTATAAGGCAAAAACAAATCCAATAATTTCTTTTGTAGACCAAGTCCAATAATGTTGTCTGGATAGTTGAATAAAGCCCAATAGCATAAGAAATGCATTTATAAGAAGGCCCAAGTTCCCATGCAGCATGGTAAATACTAAAAAAGATGGAAGTATAATTTGTTAGTGATCATATAATCAAGACACGGAATATCTTAGCATTGTTTTTTTTTTCAAATAGCATATAGTCAAAAAGATTAGTCGTAATTTCCTAAAAGAACAGTCTTCTGTTGGCAATGCACCTGCCTCAACTCAAATACCTGGCATAAAAGTGAAAATAAATTTCTCCAAAATAAATGTATTTGATTTGCATGCGTCCTTGTAATACCAAAAAGATTTCATCTCATCTCATATTTACTCAAATTTATACAAAATAAAAGTAACTCTATATATAAAAATTCTTTTTCATACAATATGAGCTTGCCTATGGTACTCCACTTCTTATTTTAACTTAATGATAAATTTAATCAAGACCATTAGATTAATAGAGATATTTTCGGTATCCAATCTTAAATTCATTTTATTTTATTTTGCTCTTCATTTCTTCAATCAATGGAGAACTCCATTATTTCTTTATCTCCTTTTCTCTTTTCCCCTTCCAAACCAGACATGGACTCATTCAGTCACCAACTCTCTCCGATGGCCACCGCCACCACCTCCGGCGCCGCCACCTCAACCCCAACTCTCTTCAATTCCACCTTTCCTGTCGCAAATCCACCTCAAGCCCCAACTCTTCAGATTATCAGTTTTTTGTTTTTTCTTTTGGATCGAGTTCAGATTATCAGATTTTGGATTTGCTTAGTCCTAAGTTCCGGTTTGGACTGTCTCTTTTGAGTTACGATGTGCCAAAAAGAAAAGAAAAGGAAAACAAATTAAACAAAAAAACAAAGAATTTAGAGGTCCTTTTTTAGTTCCACTGTATGATTTGATTTGTTCTTATCATGACATTGCAATTTTTTTATTAGTTCTTCATGTTATGCATTTTTGTTTGGTAGAGAAAGAACGGAAAACACCTTCAGAAAAAGAAAGAAAGGAAAACCTACTTTATATTTCAAATATGGAAGCTAAATGAAAAATTTGGCAAGAAATTGCGCATCATTCCAAAATAGAAAATCTAATTAAATTTAACAATTAATAGCAAATTAATTAAGATGTCTTGCTAAAAGAGAAGTTTTTTGCAATTTTGCATTTAGAAAAACCACTAGACATCTAGAAAATCAGGAAAATAAATATTACAATCACAATTCACAAGTGGTTGAATATATAATATACAATATTATTACACAAGAATTTCAACAATAGAGAAATAAATAATAAATATCTATAGACAATTAAAATTAGTTATGATGATCCTAAATCCATAATTAAAATTTAAAAGCCACACAAATTATATTAAAGACCCTAAACTTCTAATTAAATATCATAGAGCCCTTCTTGCTCCCACACATCCACCAAAAATTCCACCATTTTCTGCCCATTTAAACAAAAATAAATCAAAATATTAACTATCACATAAACTCTAAATTGTAATAATTCATTAAAAAAAAAGACTTACATTCTCACATAAAGATCCTGGTACCAGTCAAACCAGTAAAACAAAACACAATCGAATTAACTGATTCAACCCTAAATCAGAATATTAAATCATGTAACCCTTCATAAAACTCAAGTAGATCATTCATAAACCTAAAGCGTACTGTTATAGATCAATTACCACCAATTCCTACTGGTAGAGATCCTGGCTCATAACAATAGAGATATAATTAACCCTTAAACCTAAATAGAATAATGAACCCTAGAACGTAACAATCCTGCAACAGCTAAATTAAGCCTTGATTAGTCTTGATAATACCTGATCAGCTGCTGCTAACCAAATTAAGCTCTGATTTGAAGAAATCACAATTAGTTAGTGCTGATTCAGCACACAATCAGTCCCAATCTGGCGAATCGCTGAACATCACTGAATGAGCCTCATTTCGTACAGATTCAGAATGAATAAGCACCTTACCTAGAGGCATATGAGGTCGATGTACGGTCTGGTAGTATGGCGAGCTCGAGTTGGAGGAGCGGACTCGTGTGTGGAGAGAGGGATTAGGGGACGGAGAGAAATTGGAGAGAGAGGGAGAGAGAGAGAGAGAATCGATCTGCCCATGTAGAAGCTTCGAGAAGAGCCGGCACAGCCCCCGGCCGCCGCCATGAGAGGAGGAAGAAGAGGAAGAAGTTCGGTGAGATGAGAAATCGGAGCTCGAGTTCCATGGCGACGGCGATCTGTCTCCTCTCTTTGCTTCGATCTCCTCTTTCTTTCTTTCGTTCTTTCTATCTCCTCTTCGTGTTTTTTACATTACTAGTGATCGAAGAACAAGTACTGGAGTATTGGAGATGGAGATGGAAGAAAGATATTGGACATAGAAAAGAAAGAATGCAAAATGATTAAACACGAAATTACCATTTTACCCTTTTATCATTTAATTTTTGTGGAGATGGAAGAAAGATATTGGACATAGAAAAGAAAGAATGCAAAATGATTAAACACGAAATTACCATTTTACCCTTTTATCATTTAATTTTTGTAGAAAAAATATTTACAGTACTTCACTTTTAAGCTTATCTGTATCGTTCATCAAGACTAAAATTTTCAATGTGGAATAGTGTATAAAAGCTCATACAATATATATTACCAGCGAATTATTCACGCTGTACTTTCTAAATATTCCACAGCTACTTTTCTAAATTCAAGGACGGCCAATTCTTTGGCTATTTCTTAGAATTGCAAGTCATTTGTAAACATCTTCCTTACCTCTAACATTGATACATACAAGTACAACCCCTCTCATCATCAAGGTACTTTTTCTTCCTCTTTTTTCAGTATGTCTCTTCCCTATTCATTTAGGTATCAGAATGTATAAATGTAAATTTTTGGAGCACTTTCACTACTATTTTATGATTCTTTTTAAAAAGTTTTTCCATGAATTTTTCATATAGATTTTCCTCAAATGGGCGATTGGACTGATCTTTCAAAAGACATACTAGAGGAAGTTGCAAGAAATTGCTGTCACATGGAACTTTTGCAATTCAGTTCTGTTTGTAAACCATGGCAATTTCTCTATTTGGAGAACTGCCAATATCTTCCTAATGAGTAATGACCTCCCAATATTGCTTCTCTGCCACCCTCGACCTTACAGAGCTCCTTTCTTATTGCAAGCATGCAAACCAGATTCAAATTCGCGCAAATATATTTGTGTGGTAAATTAAATTGCTCAAGGTGAGATTTGTCTCCCCGAAGCCGTAGATAAATGGATATGTGGATCCTCTTTGGGATGGCTAGTCACAATGGACATCAAGGGCCAAGATATCTGCCTTTTGAATCTTTTTACGAGGCATGAGCTAAAACCATGTCAGGATGCCGTCGGAATTTTCCATCATGCTCTCTAGCATTATTGTATTATAATTACATACTAATTATCGCGACCATTTTAAATATATTGATTGATTTAGACAAATAATTCACTCTTTGAATGAACTAGTTAAGGATAAAATCTATTAAATTCATAGCTTGACTTTCAATATGACAATGGAAAATGCATTATTTGTATTGTATCATTGCCTCTCTGAAATCATTTTATGTAAGGAAATTTAAACAAGAAATCGATACTTGCAGAAGAACAAAAAATCTATTTTTTTTTGCTACTCATCATCAACTTCAGTAATGAAAAAGAAAGAAAAAATTATAAAATCAGAGGGTATTTGGGTAGTGAAGTAATCCATTAATCTACAGTGAAATGAAAAGCACAAGCAATTTAGATACAATTTGTGCGTGCCACAACTAAACTCACTGAGATTTAGCTCTTAATTCTTTTTCATTTTCTCAGCCTCCAAGTACTTGATTACACCATAAGCAACCGATCCGCCCACAAATAAAAATACAGTTGGAGTGAAAGCAGGATACAAGTACTTAACCAAAAGTTTGTCCCATTCGTCCGGCAAAAACCCTACACAAATATCAAAAACTTATCATAAATACGAAATCAACATTAATAGCAATAGCACTTGAGACTGATAAATTGAGAAAGGGGACAAAATGTTATAGGATTTTCAAAGCTCATCGATAAAATATAGCAGTAGAAAATGATACTCAGATACCAGAGAAGGCTGCTCAGTCTGATTTAACCAAATAATTTCCTTCTTTTCATTTTCATTTTAGATCTTCCTGGCTTGTTTATTGTTTATTTGCACAAATAACAGTGTGTTGAAGTTAATTTGGGTAAAATCAAAGACAATTGAAGCTTAATTGGACAACCAACAGATTGAGTTCTCACCGGAGGCAGCCAAGGTCACACCTTCAACCAAGATCAGAAGCCCCAACCCTAACCACGTCACAACAAACGCGCCCTCATTCCCACTTATAACCTCCTCCTCCTTCTCCTCCTTCGCCTGAACCCTCTTCACGCCAATATCTATCGGGTCTCTCCTTGTCACATTCTTCTTTTTCTTCTTCCTGTTCTTCTTACTATACTTCAATTCATCAACCAACGAAGGCGTCGACTCCGGCGGAGAGTCACCGGAGTCAGGCGGCGTCGCCCGACGAGAGAGTAAGTAGGGTTTGAGCTGTCGGGGTTTTAGGACTGGGGAGAGATAATGGGGATGGAAGCGCGAAGAGAGCAACAAAGAGAGTGTGGATGCCATTTATCCTTCGCTCTTTTTTCTTCTTCTTGATATCTTTGTAATAATTTCTTTTTCTTGGTCAACAGTGTTTTTTGTAAACTGAAAAATTTGATTTTTTTTTATATACCATTTTTTTCAAAAATAAACCAATACTTGCCACTGTTTTGAAAATAATGGGGTAACTACCATTTCCGTTATTACTAGTGACGGAACATGTGAATTTTCAGTTTTTTCAAAATTTCTCATTTAGCTGGTTAAACATGGTTAATTAGTGTAAAAAAATGCTGTTCCGCCACAGGTAGTGGAGGAACATGAATTTTTTTTTCCTGAGAAAAAATTAATTTTTTTGAGAAAAAAATAATTTTTTTCCTGTTCCGCTAGTGGCAGTGGCGGAACACGTTTTTTTCACTAATTAATCCTATTTTTGAAAAATTATAAAATCCACATGTTTCGCCACTACTAGTAGTGGTATTTGCTGGTTTATTTTTGAAAAAAATAGTATTAAAAAAAAATTCGAAAAATTTGAGTTTTAATAATCCTGCAGTATTTTTCAGGATTGTAGGGGAATATGGGGTCTTAACGGAAATTGGGCCTGCTCTGGAATGTTTTGAACATGAGGATGATAGAATGTTGAATCTAATTTGGTGGTGCGTGAAACTGGGAAGTGAAGTGGGACCGACGAGAATCCGAAACCGAAGCCGTCAGCCTGGAATCCAAATCAGAAATCTTATCCCCTTTCTTTGGACAACACTTCATAGTCCCGGTCTACATACTCCTAATGAGTAATGACCCACCCCTTTCAAAATTATTTTAAGTATTTATAAATAATAATATTTTCTTATGCTTTGAAGTTTAAAACGTTTTCACATGAAATAGTTGTAGATTCTACAATGAAATAATTGTGAATTTTTATTTTGAAAACAAGATTCTAATTGATATCTTTTTTTTTTTTTAAATTGTAGCTGAAAAGGCTACTTAAGACTTTCATTAAAACATAAAAAGTTATTACAAATTAGAGATTACAAATAAAAATCCTTTAAAAAATTTCAAATGCTACTCCTAATCAACAAAATGAAAAAAAAAAAGCAGTACTAAGCTACGCCTAATTTCCATTGGCTTCCAAATCGTCGTACAAGTAGGACTCGTGGCTGATCTTGTTGAGATTTTTTCTCCGATGAATGGAGAAGGGTCGCGACGTCACCCACTGGGTGGGTGACAAGCGGTGTTATGATTAGGGTTTGGGAATACCGTTGACCTCTTTCCTCTGGAGAGTCGAGAAAGTCTTCTTTGGTGCTACTGTTCTGGTGTGAGACGAAGAACTAAGCGAGAGAGAATATGGTCATGACGGGTACCGCAAGGGCTTAAATTTTAACTAAGTATTCAAAACTCTTGCTAAAAAAAAGACAGTTCTAAAATTCTAATTGATATCAATGATATGTATCTTAAAAATTTAATCAGTAATATATTTCTTCAAAGTATACTGCAAAAAGATATATTTAATAAAATAATATTATGAATTTATTCCTAGTATATCATTTTCTATTATTTTCTTCAACATTCTCAAATAAAATCCAAAATTATCATCGTATTTAGATATGAATATTTAATAAGTTTACTTATCTTATCCTTGTATTTTTTGTGAAGTACAAAAATCATTTTTTTTTTGGAGTTCCTCAGTGAGGAATTGTACAAAAATCAATAATCCAATTAAATTAATAAATGATTATCTTAGAATTAGTTCTAACTCCTAACCAACTTTTGTCCATCAACAACATTGACCATCATCAACACCCTTTATAAACCACGTCTACATAAACAACCCTTCCCGCCCCCGTTCTCTCTCTTCTTACCCACCAAAACCTATCTAATCTTCCACCACCACTCACAACCTCACTCCTCCCCTCCTCTCTCTCTCTCTCTCTCTCTCTCTCTCTCTCTCCAGGGTTTTTCCAGCCATGGCGTGGGTTCTTAACTCAATTATGCTGATCCTAAACGAACCCAGCATCTGGCGCATCATGTCCGATCTGCTGCTCTTCGTCAGCCCGCTTTGGATAGCTGTTATGATCGGATTGTTTGTCGGATGGGCTTGGAAACCCGATTGGACGAACAGAAACAGAGAGATATTGGGTTTGGGTCGAGATTTAGTAATGAGTTGGCGGGCTCAATTGCCGAGTTTTGACTTTTGGAAGGGGAGGAAAGAAGAGAAGTCCGAATCAAGGTAGGGGGTTTCTTGCTATTCTGGGATTTTTCAGGGACCTGAGTGAAAAAATGCGCAGTACTTAAGAATGTAGCCCAGTTACATAGTTTTCGTTGTCTTATTTACTTACATTACAACATGAGTTAATGTACGAAGTAATGAATGCATTTCTGTTTTGTAGCTTGGAGGAAAGAGAAGCTAAGCAGAAGCTGAAAGTAACTGGGGAGGATCTGTTGTATTTGTACCGGCTGGTAGAAGAGAGCGATGGTGGGCCCACTTGGCAGCATATGATGGATAAATCATTGAACAATTTTACTTATCAGGCTTGGAGGAGAGAACCAGAGGTACTCTTGAAAAAAAAGATTATTTCTAAAATCATAATCTGATGTTCTTACATTTCAAAGTTTTAACCATAGATAATCTCAAAATGGTTAAGTGTAATTAATTATTTAATATTTACTTTTTCCTAAAAAGAAGCTAAACAAGTAAATGAATAAATAAATAGAACGCAATGGCCATAATTGTACTGAGATCATAATACTTGCAATACACCACGACTAAAATCGCTAAATTTGACATCATTTTATTAATTTTTTATCTTATTTTTATAAGAACGGGCCCACGGAATACAGGAGCAGAACGGTGTTTGAAGACGCCACGCCAGAACAAGTGAGAGATTTCTTTTGGAACGATGAGTTTCGGATCAAGAACAAGTGGGACGACATGCTCATAAATTACAAAGTGTTGGAGAGTTGCTGTACCACTGGTACCATGCTTGTCCATTGGGTCCGCAAGGTTAGTGCTTGATCGGATGAGTTTTGGACTTCTTTGAAATGTAAATCAACAAATTAAAAAAATATATATTGTGCCAGTATGGTATTATTTTGTATTGAAAAGTATGTATAGCAGTATGGTACTATTTTATACTTGTTATGATACTAATAAGTTGTTTTTTGCAGTTTCCATTTTTCTGTAGTGATAGAGAGTATATAATTGGTCGCCGAATTTGGGACTTGGAGAGAACTTATTTCTGTGTCACAAAGGTACAGAAAAATAGAAAGTTTGTTATTATTATTATTATTATTTACTCTTTAGGAGAATTATAGAAAAATAAATGGAAATTAAGATAACAAGTTGGTCTACACAATATAATAAATATATTTCTTGTTTACTCTCAACTTCTATAATCCTATTTTTATCATTTGTTGAAATATTCTTACTTTTCTTTATTTTTGGCTAAAAGGGTGTGCCCTGCGCAACAATACCGAGGCAAAACAAGCCAAGGCGCGTTGATTTGTACTACTCTAGTTGGTGTATTCGCGCAGGTAAACCCCAATGCTCTCCCACATCCTCAATTCCACATTAACAATCCTCATTATCCCCAATCTCTCTCTCTCTCTCTCTCTCTCTCTCTCTCTCTACAATAAACATCCTAGCAACAACCCTAATATGCCCTCTCTCTCTCTCTCTCTCCAGTTGAATCTCAAAGGCCGGAATCCAACGGCCTCAAAACGGCATGCGAAGTGCTTCTATTCCACCACGAAGACATGGGCATCCCTCGTGAGATCGCAAAGCTCGGGATCCGGCAAGGCATGTGGGGCTGCGTGAAGCGAATCGAGCCGGGCTTACGTGCCTACCAAAAAGCCCGTTCCAATTCCAACCCGTTATCCAAGATATGCACAAAAATCACTCGTGAGTACATGTCGTCCTTGGAGAGAGAAGGAGGGGAGGAGAGAGGGGAGGAGAGGGAAGGAGAGGGGAAGAAGAGAGAGGGGTTGGTGAGGAAAGTGCCTAGGTTGATTTTGATTGGTGGAGCGGTGGCTTTGGCTTGCTCGTTTGACCAGGGTTTGTTGACCAAGGCGGTTGTATTTGGGGTTGCGAGGAGATTTGTTTGGTCTAGAAACAGGATTTAGTTTTATTCTTTTCTTTTCTTTTGGGGTGTGGAAAGGGTAGAGGGGAGCGGATTGTGGTGTATGTGATTGCGGAAAAATAAATATGGTCAATACCCCAATAGAACATAGGAAATGTTGTCAATGCATTCCTATGCTGCTAATCTTTTTCTTCTGAAATAGTATTTGAAGTATGGTGCCCACAATTTCTCATTCATTTGTGGGTAAATTTTTGATGATGAAAGAGTAGTTGTCAATTGTCATTAGCAATGGTGGGTTTGTGGGGTAATTTGGGCAGTCTATTTGTAGAACATTGGGGAACAGAGGATTTGGAGATGAGTACATTATATCATAGGGTTTTTTTTGGTCAGTGAAAGGGGGTTATTTGAGGATTGAGTGTTGTATGGTAAACTGACTGTTGTAGATTATAATAATTATTGTTGAGGGGTTCATATGTATCAATTGGAAAGAGGGTTACTTAGATTGCAAACGGAATATGAACTATGATATTTTAGTATGTTAAAGATTCAATACAAAATGTATTTGATTTTATTCATATATTGTGGCATTTAAACTGAACTATATAGACTATTTATTATTTAATTTAATTTTAATATTCATAATTATTATAATCTATTATTATATAATATAATATAATATAATAAAAAATAATTAAATCTGACTATATCTGTATTCTTTGTAACATAGTTCCCTATGGGCCTATCCACACAACCAATAGTTCCATCAAAGCCCATGCAAATCACACGCGTCTAAAACTCAAGCAAAGAGGGCCTTTGGTCCTTAATCCTCACATTCAACGGCCCAACGTTCATCTTCCCAATTTCGTCAGACGGATGGGATCCGGGTTTTGATAGGATCGAGGCCACGTGGTGCTGTGCTTGTGCTTGTGCTTGTGCTTGTGCTTGGAATTTCGTCAGATACAGATTACGATTATTCTGCGTTCTGCCCAAAGTTCCCGCTGATACCAATTTGCCATCTTTCTTTTTCCCTCGCAAAATAGTTGAGCCCAAAACCCTAATCTGACTCGGGTGAAGAAGACGAAGCGACACCTCTAACAAGTAAAACCCCCCCTCTCTCTATCGCTCTTAGGGTTTTCGGAGAAAAGGATAATCATTTTTGAGTTAATTATTCCCAAATTGCAGTCCCATTTGCTTTTATTGTTCTAGGGTTGGTATTACTTTTCGTTTATTTCATCTGTAGTTTATATTTCCCGCTTGTCTAGTTGATATTCTTTTGTCGCCGCCGGCTTGCTTATTTTTGGCTGAAGAGTGCAACTTTATACCCTCATTTAAACACCAGTACAAAAAAATTGGTTTTCAGTTCACTCGCTCAAATTCTACCTGTCAATCTTTTTTATGTTTATTTAGTGATATTTTTTCCATCCAGTTTCCTACTCCATTTTGTTTTAAATGTTGATTTTTGTTAGTTAATTTATAGGATGTTGTGCAGTCATGACGGTCAAGAAACCCAAGTATTGGATGATGATTCCACTCAACCAGGTAATTTTTCTCTTTAGCTTTTATTAAATCTTTATTGGGCAATTAAGTCTTCATCTAGCTCACTTGTGCAATTCAGCCTCAGTTCAATTTGATTATGTCTCAATCAGCCTAAATTGGGCAATTATAATAAATTTGTGATTTCATTTAGCCTCAATTCGTTCTAACTGTGCTATTAAACACAAATTCCAACAGAACTTGATCAAGTATATGTAATTTGATTATCCATTTATATAATATATCACAAAATAAATCATTATCTTATAAAATAAAAAAATAAAATACTTTTTTGGATTTTTAATGCAGATCCAGGACCTCCAAACTCTCCAATAAATAAGGATACATTATGTGAAGAAATAAACTCTCCAATGAATAAGTATAAAGTATCCGAAGAATTAAACGCTCCAAAGAACAAGGATAAATTATCTGAAGAATTAAACGGTCCAATAAATAAGCACAAAATATGTGAAGAAATGGATGATAATATTTTATTCGGCGAGACTCAAGCGCTAGATGACGATGATTACGAATGGGAGAACAAGACCCAATTGTACGGCGACACGCAAGCACTGGATGATCCAGTTGAGACACAACTGTATGACAACACACGAGCACTTGAGGATCTGGTCGCGACGCAACTGTACGGCGAGACTCAAGTGCTGGAGGAGAGAGATGGGGTGGGGATCGAGACTCGGTTGATTGAGGATATGGGGAATTGGATAGAGACACAGCTGGTTGAGGATGGTGAAGAGGAGAGAGAAAGAGATGGTTTGGAGGAGAGAGAAAGAGAGGGTTTGGAGGAGAGAGAAAGAGATGGTTTGGAGGAGAGAGAAAGAGAGGGCTTGGAGGAGAGAGAAGGAGATGGTTTGGAGGAGAGAGAAAGAGAGGGTTTGGAGGAGAGAGAAAGAGATGGTTTGGAGGAGAGAGAAAGAGATGGTTTGGAGGAGAGACAAAGAGTGGATTTGGAGGAGAGAGAAAGAGAGGGTTTGGAGGAGAGAGAAGGAGATGGTTTGGAGGAGAGAGAAGGAGATGGTTTGGAGGAGAGAGAAAGAGATGGTTTGGAGGAGAGAGAAAGGAAGGATTTGGAGGAGAGAGAAAGAGTGGATTTGGAGGAGAGAGAAAGGAAGGATTTGGAGGAGAGAGAAAGAGATGGTTTGGAGGAGAGAGAAAGGAAGGATTTGGAGGAGAGAGAAAGGAAGGATTTGGAGGAGAGAGAAAGAAATGGTTTGGAGGAGAGAGAAAGAGATGGTTTGGAGGAGAGAGAAGGAGATGGTTTGGAGGAGAGAGAAGGAGATGGTTTGGAGGAGAGAGAAAGAGTGGATTTGGAGGAGAGAGAAAGGAAGGATTTGGAGGAGAGAGAAAGAGTGGATTTGGACGAGAGAGAAAGGAAGGATTTGGAGGAGAGAGAAAGAGATGGTTTGGAGGAGAGAGAAAGGAAGGATTTGGAGGAGAGAGAAAGAGATGGTTTGGAGGAGAGAGAAAGAGTGGATTTGGAGGAGATAGAAAGGAAGGATTTGGAGGAGAGAGAAAGGAAGGATTTGGAGGAGAGACAAAGAGTGGATTTGGAGGAGAGAGAAAGAGAGGGTTTGGAGGAGAGAGAAAGAGATGGTTTGGAGGAGAGAGAAAAAGATGGTTTGGAGGAGAGAGAAAGGAAGGATTTGGAGGAGAGAGAAAGAGTGGATTTGGAGGAGAGAGAAAACTCGATCGAAGGATGTGAAGAGAGAGAATGGTCGGCTGATTCAGATGCTTCAACTGATGACGAGGCTTGTGGTATGTTTGTCTTCTTTACCGAAGTTTTATAACAATTTAATTTAATATCTGTTTTTAATATTTTCTTGATTTTCTTTTCGATACTAGATTCGATTCATAAAAGGTTTTCTTCTCTTCGTGTCGCTTCTCTTCGCTCTGGTGCTCTAGCCGCAAATTCGAATTTTAATTCCAAATTAAACACTTTTGACCCCAAAAAATGCACAAATAACCCTTTAAATCAAGAAAATGTCGATACTGTGACCCAGAAAGATGAATTACCTACAAAAAGTAACAACAAAACCGCCCGCCAGCTGTTTGCTGATGTGGCGCCTGACACAGACTGTACCGTACCGGTTTTGAGTTACGTGAAGTCTCAAGAACCAGGCATTCTCTCTCAAGCAAACGCTTTGGAACTAGTGGATAAACTAATCTCTTCAAACGATGTGGGTCCCACACAGGATATAAACAACAACAATAATAATACTCATAATAATATTAATCGTGCTAATAATAATATCGGTGCTAAGTTGGTGAAGCTGGCGAGAAAAGCGGGGTCCACAAGTCCGGCTCGAAAGAAGCAGATATTTGATTGGGGCGATTCTGAGGATGAAGGAGGCGGCGAGTTCTTTAAGAAGAATAAAGATTTGTTAATTGAGAAAAGTAGAGGGGGTAAAATGAAAACTGTTCCTTTAAAGGGGGGAGAGAGAAAGAAAGCTAAGGATTTGTGTTTGGGCATGTCTGATTCAAGGGTTGTTTTGAGTAAGAGAGAGAGGGCTTGTGGAGAGAAGAAAAAGAAGAAATTGTTCGACGAGAGAGAAAATAATGGGGAGGTTTTAGAGAGAGAAAATGATGGGAATGTTTTAGAGAGAGAAAATGGAGAGGTGGGGCCTGATACACAGATGGCTGTGGAAGCGATTCAGGAACTGGTCCATGGTTCTTCTGGTGGACCATGTCCGTCCAAAGGAAGAGAGAGAAAGGAAGAAAGTAGAGGTGAGAGAGTTTCTGACAGTAGAAGAAAAACACGCAGTGCTACTGCTAAGGTTGCGCAAGAAACGACAGAAAGAGCAAGGACTAGAAGCGGAAAATCTGTATTACAGGAGGGCAAAATTGCAAAAAGCGAAAAGAAAAGAAAGGAAGTATCAAAGGATTCCCCTGTCGCAAAACTTTCGGACCGGTCTCAAAATTCGAAGAAAAAGCAGGGCAATTCTGGAAAAAGCATGGTAGATTTACACCGTATAACAAGGAGTTGTTCAAAAGTAACTGATCTTTCGGGGCAAAACGTAATTACTCCAGACAATTTGGGTCAAATCACAAAATGCAAAAAGAAAAGAACGAGCTACACGATCTCGCCGAGTAATTCAGAGAAAAAGAAGAGAGTTTTCATTCGTAGCGCGACCGAGTTATTAGCCAAAGCGAAACGGCAAAAAAGGGTTTATTCTTCTAACACTGAAGAGTTAATTTTACCAGATAAAGGAAATGACAAAAATGCTGCAAAAATTAGTACTCCTTCGAGGGTTATTAATGAAAAATCACCGGTTTTTTCGCCTCAGAAGAGCGCGAGAAAGACTTTGTCTAGATCCTCGGTTTGTAGAGAGTTGCTTGGGTTAGAGAGGACTGAAAAGCAAGCAGTGAAAAAATGGAAGGACCTGCGTGTAAGAAAAGATTTGACTGGCGCTAGGGTTTTGTTTAGTAATCATTTGGACGATAATGTTATCAAGCAGCAAAAAAAGGTAAAATCTTAATTTATCTCATTAAAGCTCTTCTCTTTTCAACTGGACCCATCCAGTCCAACTTTATAGTTCTTAAGACCCATATAAGGATTGCAGCAGTACAAGTGTTTAGGGTTTAGGACTCTAATTGTCTATTTTGGTACCGGTTTATTATAGGGTTTATACACGAAAATGACATTATGCCAACACTTGCTTTCAGTTTTATGTTTAAATAGAGATTAGTAAACTCTAAAAAAATACTAACGTTTTGTTTCTTTTTACGAACTTCTTAACAACTTGATTTATTATTATTATTAATTATTCATTGATTAATTAATGTAGATTTTGGGAAGGTTAGGGGTAAAATCTTAATTTACTTCATCTCATTAAATTACAGCTCCTGTATTTCCCACTGGGTACTGGACCCATCCAGTCCAATTCTTACAATCTTTGTAACAATTTAATACATTATTAATTCATTATTTTTAACAGATTTTGGGAAGATTAGGGGTTGTGGAAGCGAGCACCATATCAGAAGCAACTCATTTTATAGCGGATAAATTTGTGCGGACAAGAAACATGTTAGAAGCTATTGCAATGGGAAAATACGTCGTAATTCCCGCCTGGCTTGAAAGATGCAATTTATCAAATCAATATGTCGATGAGAAAAGTTTCGTTTTGAGGGATCTCAAAAAGGAGAAGGAGATTGGGTTTTGTATGACCAGTTCGATTGCTGTTGCTTCCGATTCGCCTCTTTTGAAGGTTGGTTTTGAAAGCTTTTGGAATTTTAATTTTTGGTTCAATTGATATTCATTTATGATAAATAGGATTTTCTTATTGTGGTGGATAAATATTTTCAGGGAAAAAGAGTTGTGGTGACGCGAAATGTGAAGCCTAGTCAAGAAGTTGTTACAAGTTTGGTTTTGGCATCTGGAGGACAGGTACTATATTTACTCGTTTTATTTATTTATTTTAGAATGGCATAATTTAAAAAATTGACTAGTTTATCTGGACTTACCTACACACCTCATACGTCTTTTCAATAGATTTCTTTTAGTTTATTATTTATTACATGGATAAAAAGAGAATAATGAAAATGTTATGCAGCCAATGGAGAGGATTGGGAGATCTCTGACTAAAGAAGAGAAAGTGCCAGATGACGTTTTGGTAATTTCATGCGAAGAAGATTACGAGACTTGCATTCCTCTTCTTGAAAAAGGTAACATTTATTTATTTATTTATTTTCAAAGAAATATTGTGTATTTAATTTGAGCTGAATAGTTGAATTCTTCTATCTTATGTTTGGTTGCATAATAGTTTGCTCCAGATTAATTATTTTTTGTTTATTCTAGGTGGTGGTATCTTTAGCTCAGAACTTGTCTTGAATGGTATTATCATCCAAAAACTGGAGTTTGAGAGGTTATTTTCAGAAACACCCTTTTTATGTTTTATTTTTATTCTCTTATCTTTATTTATTAAGGGTACAATAATAAAGAACTACTTGTATCTATTGCTGGCATCTTTATACTAGTTTTATCAAGAGTAAAAACATATCTTTTATCATCTGTACTAATATTTGTGTTTCTGAACCCTACTCTCTCTCTCTCTCTCTCTCTCTCTCTCTCTCTAGGCATAGGCTTTTCTCAGATCATGTGAAGAGGACCAGATCAACAATATGGCTAAGAGACAAGCAAGCTGGCAAATTTCTCCCTGTAGCCAAATGTACATAAATCCTCATCCCACTCTAATTTAAATACTTGATCAAATTTACTCACCTATATTAACAGTTTGATCACATCACTTCAAAGATCCGTCTGTCCTGATGTAATTTTTGTGTATGATCTATGTATTCATGCTGATCCGTCCGTCCTGATGTAATTTTTGTGTATGATCTATGTATTCATGCTTTCTCTGCTTTTTATATTTATGACAGATATTTATGTAGTTTTTTTGTGGTATAGAGTGATTTTGGATGGGAGTTTCCTTACTTATTAAAGATTTGTCAACCCATTAACCTTGTGTGGTTGTTTTTGTCCATAATGAATGATTGTGTAGTTTCTAGTTTGTGATATTTAAAGCACCGATTTACTTCTTCTTTCTTTGTTTGTGATAGTATTGGAACGTAGTTATGGGAAGGGCATCTAGTGGTTTCTGATAAACGAAACGATATTGTGTTTCAGGGATGTTTATTGCCACAAAATGTGTATTATAGAAAAAAAATTCTTTATATACTTTATTTAGATTCATAAAAAAAGTTTAGAAGTCTGCAATTTATAAATTCTTGTGGTGTAATTACACAAATATCTCTTGATGATTTGGATAGTTTTGCCTCCAAAAAAAGGAGTATTAATTATTAAATTCACTTCACCACTCAAATAAGTATTCAGATGTTTTCTTGTGCATATTTGTGGTAAAAGGGGGCTCTCAGATTCAACAGGTTTGTTTTGTCTTTTGCTTGAGGTCGTTAATATACAACTTGCTAAATAAATATAAGAGGGTACTTTCCAAATAACGGACAGTAATATTGATATAGAACAAAAAACAGGACATCTTTTTGCCTAAAATATCAAGGTGCCGTGCATTCTATACTATTTCAAAGAAGTCAATGTCTTAAATTAGTATGGTGGAACCCTCTTGACTAGGGGTGGGAATTCAGTTGGTTCGGTTCAAACCGAACCGAATAAGAACAAACCAAATAAAACCGAACCGAATAAAATTTAAATCGAACTGAACCGAATAAATATAGAATCGATTTAGAACCGAACCGAATAAACCGATTTCTTATTCGGTTTATTCGGTTGAACCGAATAAAAAATAAATATTCTTTAATTTATAATTTTTTAAGAACAAAAATTATTCTAAATTAAATTAAGAGTACAACTCGATCAATTAAACTCATGATTAATTTATTTTAAATATGATTTTTTATTTTAAAGATGAAAATTTGAACAAAACATAAAGAAATGAGAAAATAATAACATATATCGGTTCGGTTCGGTTTATTCGGTTTTTTCAAATCAAAACCGAACCGAACCGTTTAAACTGAATAATCTCAATTTTCAAACCGAACCGAACCGGATGAACCGAAAAACCGAACCGATTAAGTTGAATTCGACCGGTTCGGTTCGGTTCCCGAATAAACCAAACCATTTGCCCACCCCTAGAAGTATCAGAGTCATATTCTGCCGGCTACACTGGCTTCTTTGTTAAGCAAGCAGCCTCAAAAATACAAAACTATTTTCTGGTTCGGTCATTTTCTATCAAAAACGAATAAAATAGAAAGACATAAAGAGAGATGGTAGTGACAGTTTTATTGACTTGGAGCTAGCTTCTCTTTTCTTCTAATATTTTCTCAAAAAAAGGATTACACGTACACCAAGAGATTTTATAGTTCGTTTTTGTAGTTGTGTTCTCATTCTCTTCTTTTGGGTAGCATGTTGCTGTCTCAGATGGCACTGATTTTTCTTCACTAACCTCTAAAAATATTATTTTTCTGATAATATATAAATTTTCGCAAGAAAATATATTTTCCTTTCAAGTTACATCAAATATACCGAATTTGAGTATGGATATATGTTTTTCAGTATTAGCATATTTTATGAAGTCCACACTATACCTTTTGGAAAGAAAATAGTTTATGCGTTATCAAATTTGATTTCTGTTTTCATAATCAGAAACATATATGTTGTTGAGAAACACCAAATGCATGTAGCTTACTAAAAGCTTACGTGGGGTAAGGGTAAGGATTTGCATTGAGTTGAGTCAAAATCGGAAACAATTACAAAACTAGCACAAGATCCAGAAAATCCAATGTCGTCATTGTATACGTGGTGTAAGGGTAAGAAACTTGTGGGGTTGTTGGCACACTACCGAACAAGCAGCGAATCAGATTCTATATAGTCAAATTATGATCAATTTCGATCTCAAAAAAAAAAAAAAAAAAAAAAAAAACAAAACAAAAAACAAAAACAAAAAAACAAAAAAACAAAAAAAAAAACAAAAAAACAAAAACAAAGTCTGATCAATTAACAGTGGGTTTGGTTTGAGTCTAAGAAAACAAAATTTAATTACAATTTTAGTACGTATTGTGAAAGTGAAGTTTCTAGTTCTTGGTCCACAATAACACGTTCGCACTCGATATATTCTGAGTTTTGTCCACATAAAAGAATAGTGGAGTAACTGGAGTTCTACCCTTACTTTTTTAATGTTGGTCCAAATTTCTCTTGCCAATATTGCACTCCTTATTCCTTAATATCTACATGAGTCAATAAATTAAAAGTTCTCTAAAATCAGAAATACAAAATAGACAAATTTTTCATTTTCAAATTCATGTGTACCCCTTTTGAAGCGTCAAAATATTAAGCTTGCCCCTATAGAATTTATGGTATCATATACATACATACTCTTTCAAGGAGAACTTTCTCCAGCGTCTAGCAACAAAAATATGAAGAGCTAAATAATAGTAGTAACATAAAATTTTAGATCCATTTTTAGCACAGCCAAAAGGTATTGGACGGACCGATAATGAAAATAAATTGTTGATGGAAGAGAAATAAACAATTCCTTATTTAATGTATCAGTAAGATGAAATTTTTTCTAATGTTCTAAAAGTTTTCAATACATTATTAAAAAAAAGAATTTATCAATGCGACAAAAATGGAGCGTAGAGAGCGAAAATATTGGACCATACATGACACAATATAGTATATACTACCGTGAATATGAATGCGACTGATGAAATTATTAAAACATATATATTCCCTGAAATCTTGTCCCACACACACACACACACACACATATATATTTTTTATTTTAGGGAGAATTTCATATGTATCCTTCCAAAACTTAGAATATCATATTTGCATACGAATAATTTCAAATAGAGAAAATCTACTCAGACCCCTATCCCATGTATTACTACATTTTTTACTCAGACCCCTATCATATGGGTATGACATAATCACTATCCGAACCGAATCCAAATTGTTTACATCCTTGACCATATATAAATCTTGTTGTATTGTAATCGTTCTTTTTGGTCATGATTTAGATGTTAAAAATCATTAAATTTTACTTATTCCGTCGAGTTTAGAAAAAGTAAGGTGTATATTATTGGTGTACATTTAAGTAAGCATTTAATAAGGTAAGCATTACGGGTCCATAATAATACATAAAACATATTTAGAAGAACAAAGTTAAATTAAATTTTACTTATTCCGTCGAGTTTAAGAAAAGTAAGGTGTATATTGTTGGTGCACATTTAACTAATCATTTAATTAGTTAAGCATTTCGGATCCATAATTACACATAAAATACATAAAAGTTACACTTATATTCAGGTGCCTTTCTTAATAAAATGTGGACCAAAAAGAAAATTGTCATCTGCCTCCATCAAATACTTTGTGGACAACACATGACTTTAATGAAGTATAAAAAATGGGCAGTGACTAGAAAACAGAGGTCTCAACTCTCAAGCTCTCCTCTGTTTGGTGAGCTTTCTTTGTGGAGCAATATGAGGAAACTATGGTTCTTCTCATCTCTCCATTTTCATATCGGCTTTATTTTCTTTCTTCTTTGTGAAGAGAAGACTGTCAAGGGGGTTTCAGCGCTCAGTCGAGACGATTTCCCTGCAGGATTTATTTTTGGTGCTGGAACTTCTGCTTATCAGGTTTCTTCTCTCTCTCTCAGACCCTGGTTTTGTGAGATACCGACTCCATAATTTTGAAATATTTTTAACATTATAAGGTCACACAACAAGTTTGAAAAAGCACCAAAATACAATACATATATTATATATAATATTTTATTATTTTACTAATAATAGTTTATTTTTAAAATAATAAAAAAATATGTTATATCATATTATATATATATATATATATATATATATATATATATATATATATATATATATATATTTGTTCAAATATTATTCTCATATGAAATATCCGAACAGCTTAATTTATGAAATATCTCAATAAAATATCTTCATTGGTTCGAAGTTATTTAAAAGAAGTTTAATAACGAAAGTATAATTACTACAAAAATGATGAAAATAATGTGACAAGGCAGGAAAAAAAAAGAAAAAACACCATTTCTTTATTTGGTAGTTGGATTGGGACATCACAGGTGTCGATGGAAGTATCGGTCAAATTCAGTCGAACTCATTGAAATATAGTTTTTTTTTGTGTGGTTATGAACTTCTAGAAAGTGAGCAAAAAAGAAGAAGAAAAATATGAATTTGTAGTCTCTATTTTTCTAATACTTTTAAGAACTTATGTTTTTTAAAATTTCATTTAGGCCACTATAATAAGAAATAAAAGACTATATTTTTGGGGATATTTTTCAAAGCATCCCTAATTTTTTTCTGAATTTTTTAAAAAAATTCTCATTTTTTGTCAAAACCCATTATAAAGTTGTTTGACCTTTTTTTTTTGTTCGGGATATATGGTGTTAAATTTAACATACCATCTATTTAAAATTTTATTTAAAACCATTATAAAAGTCCCCTTATGTTTCTCATAAAAGGTGGAAGGAGCCGTAGCAGAGGATGGAAGGAAGCCGAGCATTTGGGACCCTTTCACCCATGCAGGTGATCAGTTAGTATTATTTAAATTAAGTGGTACATTTTACTGATGTATTAACTAAATAATATAATTGCATAGTTTTACTTAACATCTAAAGGAACACAAAAAGCAAATGTCAAAAATTTCTATTGGCTTGATTTCAATTACATGTTGTTCATGACAGGATATGAAATTGATCATAGCAATGGAGACATAGCAGCTGATCAATATCACAAGTATAAGGCAAGTTAAAATTTAATTTCTGGACTTTCAATATCAGAGTTTAATTGAGAGCTCAATTTTTTTTAAATCAGCATAACAAATTTTGTGATTATGTGGTATGGTTAAGTGACCTATATGTCCAAAATTAGTAATTAGTTTTACTTAACTGTTTTATAGGAAGATGTGAAGCTCATGCACGAGATGGGTCTTGATGCGTACCGGTTTTCAATCGCGTGGCCTCGACTTATTCCAGGTAAAGCTAATTGTATCATAAAATATTATGTAAACCAATTTGGTAGGTTCCACAAAATGTTAGGTTCCTTGATGACAGTTTTATGAGGAGATATAGCCAATAGATCTCATTAGCTGAGGTATTTTTAGGATCTGGCAAATAGACCCTGCATTATGACAAAAGTAAAAAATTCTCTATTTTTCGAGAACTGAAAAAATAAAATAAAAGGAGCCAATGTACTTAATGCCCTCTAAGTTTTCATATTAAGCCAATTTGTATTCAATTTACTACCAGATAAATTTTGCCTAAATTCACCTTTTTGGGTTGGGAAAAAGATCATATAACACTAGCAACAGTACATACAAAAAATGTTCAGAAAAGAAACAAAACAATATATATCCCCGTCTCTAATTTGTAGATTATATATACTTGAATGCAGATGGAAGAGGAGAGGTGAATGTAAAGGGACTTCAGTACTACAATAATTTGATTAATGAGCTTATAAGTTATGGTGCGTAACTAATTTATAATCAAAAAGTATAATTTAATTTTGAGAATCAAAATTTGTGGAACTTGAAATCTTTTCCTTGTTTCATTTCTAAAGAAAAGTGATCATAGCATGTGTTCCTGCTCTCCATTAAATGAGAAACTGTATTACCTACAGAGAAATGAACAATCCAAGAACACACAATACCAAAATTCATATACATCCCTACTTACGTATCATTTATCTGTTCTGAAAGTCCCGACTTTTTTTTTTTTGAAGGAATACAACCGCATGTAACAATATACCATTTTGATCTTCCGCTAGCTCTTCAAGATGAATACAACGGGACATTGAGCACTAAGTTCATGTATATGCTGCATTCTCCACATGTTTTCAAACATATATTCATTACTCGGTTTGAAACAATAATCCCATCAATTACCCAAATGTAACTTCCTAGTGCATAACAATTTCAGAGACGACTATACAGCATACGCTGATGTATGCTTCAAGGAATTCGGGGACAGGGTGAAGCATTGGGTAACGGTGAATGAGCCTAACATCGAGCCGATAATGGGGTACGATCAGGGAATGTTCCCACCTCAACGTTGCTCATATCCGTTCGGTTTGAATTGTACGGAGGGCAATTCTACAACCGAGCCCTATATTGTTGCTCACCATTTGTTGCTGGCCCACGCTTCAGCTGTGGAGCTCTACCGAGACAAATATCAGGTTGGTTTGTCTTTTTTGCTACTATTTGTACTTTTTATGCCGTTGCCATGCACTGAAAGAAAAAAAAAATATAGATAACTGATTATATTTCATTTTCATCTTTTTTTGCCGTCGATTGAGGATCATTAACATATCTCTGAAAGTAGTTGAAAACATTTAGAACTAATTCAAATTAGAGAGAATTATAGGATTAATAGTTATGAGAGTTTAGGGAGAGGGATTTTTGGATGTGAAACTATTCCAGCTTCTCTCCAAGGAAGAACATATATTTTTTGGTAAAAAATAGTTTGGTTAAGTTTTTTTAATTATATGACTGGAAAATGTTGGTGCATGCTTGTATGTTTACATATTTTATTACAGGCAGAGCAAGGTGGTAAAATAGGGATTACATTGCTTGGTTTATGGTTTGAACCTGCCACAGAAAATCCCGATGACGTGGCAGCTGCTAGAAGGATTGTCGATTTCCACATAGGATGGTTCGTTAAAAGCCTTTCTTAATTTTATTTATTTAGTTAGTTATTTAATTATTAGCTAATTATTTATTTTGTATACTTGTCTCGATTTTATTCAGTATGGTACGGTTTTGCTTACTGTTGATTTACATTCGCATTTCAAGCATGTCACGAGTAATATATTCAAACAAGTTATGCCTCACAAAGGGGATTAAATTGCTAATTTCAATGTGTGTGAACTATCTAGGATATTGCATCCTTTGGTGTATGGGAGCTACCCATCTATAATGAGGAAAAATGTCGGGTCCCGCTTGCCAGTAATAACAGAAGAAGATTCCACAAGAATCAAGGGGTCATTTGATTTTATTGGATTCAATCATTATTTTGTTATATACGTACAATCTGACATGAGCCAGCTCAAGAATCAAGTTCGCGACTATGGCATGGACATGGCAGTGAAAATGCCAAGTGAGTGAATATAACCAAATGCATATCTTATATTTATTGATAATGAAATTACAGAGATTTGATAAAGAAAAATTCCTATGTTACCTAGCATCTGATTAAGCCTCTAATACCAGTACCAGTATGACCAGCATACCAAAAAGATTTACCAAGTAATATTTGATTAAATACAATTTTAAAGCAATTTAAATGTTTCAAAGTGGCCATTACATAACGTGTACTGGTTCGTTCTATATTAGGCCCAAAGTTACTGATCAGTAATAAAATTAATTGTTATTTATGCAGTTAAGCCTGAAATAAACCAACTCCCCTAAGAACTTCAAATTAGGTTAAATTGCTGATTCATTTTATTTTTGCTTTTCCAATACAGCCCCTCTCGGAAACCTCTTCAAGGTATATTTCAATATATGTGTTCGTAATTACTTTGGGCATATGGGGATTAAAAAAAAATGACCAACAAAGTGAATGAAATACATGTCACATACAGTACTTTATTTAAAGGGGGAATTCTGGTGTCGTTGCTCCACGCAACACCCAGGGGGATGTTCTGCTTTTCTTTTTTGTTTTTGTTTTATTGTGTATCTCTTTGTAAACCGTTCACTTAATGTACAGCAAAATTAAAAGATTAATGGAAAAGGTAACACATTTGGAAGTGCGACAAATGAGCCCTCTCCAAATTTCTTAAAAAAAAAAAAAAAAAAAATCTCTTTGTAAACCGTTTACTTAATGTTTTAATGAAAATCAATGGGTACCGGATTGACCCCTCTCATTTCTGTCAAAAAAAAATACTTTATTTAAATTAAACCTCTACTCAGAAAGAACAAAGAAAGAAGAAAATAAAATAACACATGTGAACAGAATATGCTACAAAAAAGAAAAAGAAAAAGAAAAAGCAGTTTTTATGATTATGCTAGCTTGGGTTGGAGACCCTACAGCTTACTTCAATTTCTTGTTTTAAAAAAAAAAAAATAGGTATAAACACAATTGAAACCAACTGGTAGTTATGTACGAAATAGGTTAGTTTTTCAATGCTTTCTCGAGGATTTTAGTCTTTGGAGAGAACAAAAACATTATCATTCGTATGATGCAAAATATCCAACATAAGATTTAAGGTGTGATGTAATATTGAATATTAACAGGGTCAAGTTCGACAAAACACAAAAGGATTTCCAGTAACTCCATGGGCTCTTAGCAAAATGTTGGATCACATCAAAGAAAACTATGGAAATCCCCCAATCATGATCCATGAAAATGGTAACTAAATGTGATTTTTTTTCAGCTGCACCTAATCTTTTTCTTCAAGATTGTCAGTTTGGTACTAGTCACTAAAATTTCGAAATAATTAATAAGCTGACAATACATTTGACTATTTTGCTCTGGCATGATAATATTAGGAGATAGTGAAACGGTCGATTCTACAACTGTGAAACTTCCATATGATGATGATTTTCGCGTAGAGTTCCTTGATCAATATTTAGAAGCGTTGCGTCTTTCAATAAGGTAAATCTTCAACTTTTGAAATCCAATTTGATTCGAATATATTCTTTTTTTGCATCCAATATTTGATCAAACTACCTCACAAAAAAAGCAAAACAAAAGCTAATATTGTTCAGAATATTTCCATTTGATCTTAGTTCGAATCTTATCCAAACTCTTGCTCTTGCAGGAATGGATCAAATACACAAGGTTATTTTGTATGGTCTTTTGTTGACACATTTGAATTTCTATTTGGTTATTCCGGCCCTTTCGGTCTTGTTGGTGTTGATTTTGGGGACAGCAACAGAACTCGATACTCAAGAAAATCAACAAGTTGGTATGCGACCTTTTTGGCTGGCAATGTGCTAAGAAAAAATGTATCTAATGTCAATGCTTTTGATGCGTAAATATATATAATATATACATATTTTTTAGATTGGTCACTTGTAATACTCTAGTATAAATTATTACAGGTGTAGTTTGTTCTTTTAAGGTTGTAGTTAACTTTATATTATATGAAACAATAAAATGGTGCTTCTGATAGTTATCTACAACGAGTGCGAAATTAAGAAAGAAATTTTTCTGTTGCAAGTGACAAGCTAATTACATGTTCAAAGTAGTTGCTACTAGAATTTTCTTTTTTTCTTCCCTTTCCTAGTTACTATGCAACTAATTTCTTTATTTCGGCTTGTAATTCTAATGCAATGATACTTATTTTTAATTTCAATAGAATCTCGAGGCAATCGCCTCACAAAGGTTCAAAAAAAGAAAATGTTGATTTCTTTTCTAAAATACAAAATCGTGTACATTTACATTTCTATATTTTATAGAGGGGAAAAATATTTTACGGAATAATTTACCATACATCGACAAAAACAAGCTCTAAAAAATAGTTACACAAGGCGAAGTTTGACAATTCAGACTATCGCAGTTTACTCTTCTCAGGACCTGCAAAAGTAAATGTAAAATTCAGTTACAACTAAATTCACAATTCCATAAAGGAAAACTTTGCAAGAACATACTAGCATTTCTTTTTATATTTTTTCATCAGACAAACGTAACAATTACTGACCAAATAAGTTCGATTTGAACCCCTTAGATCTGAGATCTTTAATTTGCCAAATCCGTTTCGATTTATCAGTTTTCACTGTACCATTGTTGCTTGTTTCGCCTCTCAAAACGGTACCTCTTTTTACTGGCTCATGGTAAATTACAGGAGGCGAAAGTCTAAGCTGAGGCAATGGATCCGTTTGGAAAGGCTTTCTTGATTTCTGAAGGTTATTCAATATTTCAAACTGCATTTCAAAAAATAAAATAAACTTCAATTTCTTTTCCTTGTACTTTAAATGTAAGATAGTTGGCATTGGAAGGCAAATTTGACATTGCAGTTTTATGAGGGCCAATTTATTATATTTCGAATTTCAGGTGTAACTTTGATAATATTTAGTCTTTTTTGAGGGGTATATATGAAATTCTGCAAAATAATTCCTTACTCTTGAGACTTGAGAAGCACGAGACCTCTCAAAACCCTCCACCATCTGTCCACCTGTCGCTCCTTGAGGCTGTTTCCCGTTCTGCACATAAAACCCGATCAATCCACTCTCCCCACTACTCGATTTATTCCTACTACTCTTAGGAAGACAAACAGGACAAGTATGCTGTATTTCTCCTTTTAACCTGACTTTCTTCTCTTCTTCTTGTTGCGATTCGCACGTGAGATGAGTCGCGTGGCCGCACGTGTAGAGCCGGATTTTAGGGTTAGGGTTTGAGGAAGTTTTGTGAAGGGGGGAATTGCATATGCAGCATGAGAGGTTTTGAGGTGAGAAGGCGTGAGAAACGCCTTTTTTTAGGAGACTTAGCGTGTAGAATGTATCGTCCTCTATTACTGATTTGGCAGTATCCTGAAAAATAATGAAGTAATATTCTTGAAATTTCAATAAAAACTATTTAACCCCATAAATGGTTAAGTTTAAAATTTTGAAACTAAAATTAACTTTTACGCGGGGGGGGGGGGGGGGGGGGGGGTGGGTTTGAGAAATCTAAAAAGTGAGGGTTTTTTCGAAATATTCAGAAAAGTTAAGAGGGTTATTTGAAAATTTTCCAAAAACAAATAAATAAGAGAAATACAAAGAGTAACAAATTACCAGGATTCTTTTTTCATAACCGTAGGTTCCCAGCATTTTGAGAATTATGAGCTTAAAATCTCCGAATTCCTGATTCCCACTGTCAGATAAAAGCTTGGCGGTAATCGCAGGAAGAGGCACGTATCGAGCCATGCCTTCTATTATTTCCCCGACAAATTGCGAAAAGACCCTCCGCAAAATCGATTTTCCTTTTCCGCCCGGAAACCTCCTCAGCGGCTCCGAAAACCTATTAAAAAGATACAAGGCTCCGATTATTCGTTAGAAAAGAGTGCAACTCATGAACTATGCTGTATAAATTTTGAGAAGAATAAAGAATAAAGGGTGTTTACGCGTCAAAAAGGCAAAACCAAAGAGATTCCGATTCTGTTTGATCTATACGATGAGTGTTTCTTTGGCACAAGCCAATGGAAGAACGCAAAACATCAAGAACAACCAAAGCCTACATAATCCAAAATTTAAAGAAAAAAGTTGATAAAATGGCACCTTATTGTTTTTTTCCCACTTTTCAGTGATAGATACACCACAACGATAAATCCAAAATCAAAGAGTTACCTCGTTCATCTTTAGTATCGCATCGAGGTCCTCAGAATCGCCGAAATCACGCTTCAAGGACGAAACAAGATAGTCGAACTTTTCACTCAGGTCCTTCATGACGAGAACCAAGGCGCCGCTGACATCACCGGCTCTTTCTAGAAGAAAAGCGGCTCCATCTGTCACGTTGTTGACTAAGCAGAGACTTAAACAGTGCTCAAGCCTGTAATTGTCGAATGTTTGTAAGAACTTGAGCACAGAGTTACTTTCGTACCGGCACAATAACTACAAAAGGAGACACAAAATAAACGTTTTAGTGTGTGATGTAGATTTATGTATTTGCTTTAATTAAAAATAAACAATAAGATGTAAGTAACCAATGAATATTTTACCTCTAGATAGTGCTCAGCAATTTCATCAGTCACATGAATCGGATTTTTCCCAAAACCGATTTTTTGTAAACTGGTCACTCTCTCTAAGTAACCTTCAACCGCCTTGTCATCTTTCAAAACTCTAAATTCACCAAAGTTCAAATTCCCTGACAAATGAACTTCCATTCCGGTTTTCAGAAATAAAAAAAGGCTTTCAGGAAATTCACTCAGTCCAGAAAGAATTTCATTGCTTTCTGCATTAAAATGATCCATGATCAAAACAAACGTGCATTCCCTGAAATAAAATACCAAAACAAATGTGAAATTTGTAAATAATGTTTGAAAAAGATGTGTGAGAAAGAAGAAATCTCACCTGTTTAATTTGACTAGATCAGGTATCCTTGAGACCACAGCAGATCGGAATGATGTGGCTTCTTTGTTGGTTGACACCTGTCCTGATAATATTTTGTCTATGAAGGCAAAAGCATGCAACGGATCTTCCTTATCTTTCATATAACTATCCATTGCCAAAATATTGTGACCCCTTGTCTCATGTATCCAACCACATGCCTGCAATTTCAAGTTTAAATGGCATAATTATCGACTCAAATATGAACAAGTGATTTAATTAATACACATTTCCAGATTTTATTTATATATTGGTTTGAGTCTCACTACTCTATAGAGTGCATGTACAACATAATAGTACTGAACCGAGCCAAAAGTTTGGTTCTATGGATCTGTTTGAGGGGCAATTTCAAGTAAAATCTCAAAATATCATCTAGTCTTTAAATGTTTATAGTCTCAACTCTCAACCAAAAAAAATTACAAATATCATGCATTTCTAGAAACCAATAAAAAAATGATTAAAAATCTCAAAAAAAAGGAAAGAGGATTACCTGATGAAATCCAGCATTTAAACAAAGATCCAGCACATCATCAGAATTCCACTTAGTCTCTTCTAAAACTCTCAAAAGCCCCAAAACCTCTTTCTCCTTCTCAATATCGGTACCTTTTTCTGACGAGGTCAAATACACAAGCACGTGCTTTAAAACCCGTGCAGAAACCCTAGCTCCCTTTTGAGAAACCACAAATGATAAAAAGTTCAACAAGTGCCCCAAATCCTTCTTCACAGGCCAATTTACCCCTGATTCTTCAAATTGAAACGAAATTAGGGTTTCATTTTCTAGACCTAGTATTTGTACTAGAGTGTTTGTCAAATCTTGCACCGTAGATTCTAAATCGGTCAAGGCAAATTTAAGGACCTCTAAAGTCGCTTCTGTGTCCGTTACAAGTAGGTGACTTAAATTAGGGCAAGTGTTGCATGAAGCCCTAAAAGTTTGAGAAATTTGGGAATTTTGAGATTTAGATTCTTCTAGCAAAAATTGCAAAATTTCGATTCTGACTGATTGTACACGGTCATATGGGATCCTTCCGTGTCCTGTAACACCAAAGAAAAAAAAGAATTTAATTAATCTTTTAACTATAAAGCTGGTTAAAAATAAATAAAGAGAAACAGCAATGAAATACTGCAAAATGAATCCCAAAGTTAACTCAATTAAGCCTCAATTAACCTTAAATTAGTGCAAACATTTCTCAGTTATGCTCAAACAAACCCTCAATTAACACAATACACTTTAAATTGGTCAAAATTGAAACAAAATATAAAAGCATATAGATGTATTGTTGAAAATATAAACCTGGAGGAAAAGCGAGGCCTTGGAAACAGTATTTCAAATAGACGAGCATCCTGTAGCAGGTTCTAGAAGCTTCCTTTTTATCACTACTGTTTTGCACAACTGTCAATAGTTCTTCTAACGGAACTCTATAATCATTTAGCCCTTGGTTAAAAAGATAAATTAGGGCACCATACAATCCATGCTCTCTACATAATCTCACCACCTGGAATAACAAAATAACAATAAATATGTTTTGTTACTTCATTTGGCCCCATATTGCAAGTTCATTTGAGCCTCAAATTTACCTATTTTGCCTCAATTAGTCCTTGGTCCATTATGCTACTCCCCAGTTTTTACCACACAAGTTTTTCACAAATATTAAAAAGCTCCAAAAGAAAAATAGTTAAATACCTGATTAAAGTCCAAGGAAGAAATATCCATATGAAGAATACATTGCTCAACCCTTTGTAACCACCCTTTCTCACTATAATGCTCCACCAATGCTTGCATTATCTACCAATTTCAAAATTGTGAAAAAAAAAACAAATAATAATAATAAAGGAGTTATGTAACAACACATTTCCAAACCAAAAAATAATTTGTGAAGACAACAGTCTGACAATACCTCAGGAAGGAGGCAGCCAAGCATATCTTTCAAGATATAGGGCTCTAGTATCTCCAAAAATGTCCCTGTTATTTTTTAATCATTAGGTCAACAGAAAATCTGCTTTATTAATGACATACATGATTCTTTCACAAAAAGAGATATTTTTTCAATTTCCTATTTAGGCAAGGGCTCTTCTGCAGTTCTAGAATAACGCAAAGCCTTTCAAAAAATTTCAAAAAACTATTACCTCCATGTTGAACAGCGAGAAATCTCGAGAAAACCGTATCGAAAAGGATATCTGTCCGCGAAATGTGCACACAGTACTCCACCGCAACACCGCCGACCCGCGCGTACTGCTCTTCCATCTCCGCCTCTTTCCCACTCTGCCCCCTTCAAAATCAAAATACCACATTTCAAATCCCATTTGAAACACACATATCATCACAGTGAAGTAAAAAAGAGAAGAAGAAAGGACAAAAGACAATGTACCTAAAGGCGACAGAGATGTAGGAGAAGACCTCGTCGACGTAGGACAAGAGGAGCTCGACGAGGAACGGCATGATGGCCTCTCGTATGTCCCCGATCTTCCGCGGCAGATCCACGACGCCTTGCGTGTGGCCGTCGTAGATCCGCATCGCCATGTCCAGCGCGCCCATCCAGTCCCCTGCTCTTTGTAACACCTGTTAAGAGTTTAGAAGATTATGGTGTTGGTTGGGCAAAATGTTTATCAATAACACTGATCGAATGACAAAATTAATAGTGTGAGGATTGAATTTCGATCATTTTTTAGTACCGTGGGATTAATGGTGTGTTGTATCTGTATACTATTTATAACCTTCTCTTTGTTATTACTACTCGAATAAGTTAAATTCAGAGTCGAGAAAATCGATTGTTTGTAGTACCAACTCAAAATGCACAATTATGGAAATTAGAGTCACTCGAATAAGCTATTTGGCTCAAAATCGGTACTGAAGATTAGTTGGGACTAATTGGATAATTTAGATTATTGGGGATAAACTAGGCCTAATTACACAATACCTACTCAATTTTGAATTAATTGATGATCAATTGCACCATTGAGGGCAAATTTGGGAATAAACCTGATTAAATTTGGTCTGAATTGCACAATCAAGGGCTTAATTCATCAAATTCAGACAAGAGATCCAAAAAGCTACTATAATATTCTTTAATTTCTATAAATCACCTGGATTCTCTCTTTCCATGGAAGCAGTCTGGACACCATCAAATGCATGGGGCCCAAAATGTAAACCGTAGCGCCTCGTACCGACACCGAATTGTGGTACGACTTTTCGGGGTTTCCGTAAACGTTAGAGAAATGGGTGTGGAACGTGATGATGTCATCGATCGAGTCATCGTCAGTTGTCGTGATGCTGGTTCGGTGGAGCTCGGACCCGTCTTTGGCGAACAGGCACAATTGGCCTCTTGTGTTGAGCACCACCAGCATCTGTAAATAGATGCAAAATAATATTTAGGTAAAGATAAACTGTTATATAAATAAATAAATATTATATAAGTACGAATAACTAAAACCAGACATAAAATTGACAATATCAAGGTCAATCACGCATGCAATTAAAGTACCAATAAAACATAGCTCTTTGATCTGAATTTCAATGAAGTGGTAAAAGGACCGGTAATTTTGTGGGGCAAAATTAAAAAAAAAAAGGCATTTTGGTAAATTACCTGATCGTCCAACCATGCCACACCAATGGCTGCACAATCGAGGCTCCATTCTCTATGCATTTTCATCTCTGATTTGATCAGCTTGTATATTTGGACACTACGGTCCCACGCGATCGCTAGCCACGAAATCCTCTCTGATTCCTCTGAATCTACTTTTTACAAAAAAAAGAAAAAGAAAACTAAAGATATATTCATGAAGTTTAGAAGATATTTATTAAATTAAAACTTACCATGTGAAACCGGCACGCATTTCCATGCAGTGTACGGCATGGATCCCTCACGAACCCCTTCAGGTCTCGAGAACTTCTCATAAACTTCCACTCCATTACCTAGTTTCACCTAAAAAGTACACTTACTTTAAACTATTTACCGCATGTAATAATTGCTTTTATAAAAAATAATTTATACAATGCATACCACAAGCGCATTTTGATGGGTGACGAATATAACCACGCCATCTTCCTCAAGAGAAGAGGCAGCTCCTTCATTAAACAAAGATCCTCCCATGACCCCACCGACCATGCTGCTCAGCCCGCCAGCTGTCACTGACGCGTGGGCCCCCTGTGCTGACGTGCCGGCTCCAGATCTGTTATGAGTTTCCTCTACTAGTAAAGGAGAAGCTGATAGTACCGTCCCGTTCATCTTCCCGTCCAACAGACACTGTGGAGGAACTTGAGAGTTACACCATTTTTGTAGGTATTTTTCTAAGGGAAATTTTCGAATAACCCCCTAACTTTTCTGAATATTACAACCCCACCCCTGGATTTTCAGATTTGGATGAAAAATAAGTTTTGGATGAAAAAGCAGATGGAGGGATTTTTTTTAAAAATGAAATGTTTATCATTGGAGTTTTTGAAAATCTGAAAATGCAGGGTTTTTTTGTAATATTCAGAAAAGAGGGGGTTATTTCCCTTTAAAACTATGATATGACAATTAATTGCCTGGGTCTTGATGGAGAAGCGATTGAGCAAAGGCACGACAGAAAAAGTGTGCAACAAAACCAACCCCTTAGAATCCGCAGTAATGGCCTTGTACTGCCTGGACAAACTCAGATCTTGACCGAGGAAAAACGCGTGCACGACCGGCGCGCTGTGCTCGCGCTCCACCACCTTGGCCGGTGCTGACCTGGCAACATCCCATATCGTCAGGTGGCCGTCCCCGTATCCGACCAGTAGGAACTCGCCATGTGGACTGAAGCACATGGACGTCACCGATCCTTGCAGTTGGTTTGCAAATACCAACATCTACAGGGTCAATTTCATAAAAATGTAACAAATGTGGTCTTAATTACAAGTATCGTGTGTATCATACATGATAGTATGACACTGATACAGCAAAATGAGCTATACTAGAACCTTATGGTACAATAGTAAACATATAGTTTATTAATACAAATCAATATGCACCTTTGGATCCATAGTATCTGAGCTGTGAACCGAATACTTAGAATTCACAACAAACACGCTGCCTTTACTCATCCCAAAAGCCACATAACTCTTATTTACAGCCACCACTTGCGGCCTGCCATGCTCTTTCCTAAACCCTTGGCTCGAAACGACTCTAGTAATCACATTATCCAAATCGATTTGTAAATATCCCACTGCAGGCGGGCCCCGCCTGATTCCCTCTAATCTCATTGGCTGAGCGACCGAGCATTCTTCGTGGTGCAATCCGTAGGAAGCTTGTCGCTTTTCGATTTCTTCGAAGTATTCCAAGGGCTTTGTTTGTGATTTGAGTTTTTTCTCGGCCTTTTTCGCGAGTTCTACCGCGTGGTGTATCGCCTCCTCGATTTGTTGGTTTGTTTGGTTTGAGCTTTCAGGATTTTCAGACTCGGGGGATTTGGGAATTTCAATTTGATCTGAATTTTGTGTAATTTGATCCTCGTTATCCATCTTGTCCGTGTTTTGCTCACCATTATTTGTCCCCAATTGTTCAATTGATTCTGAATTAGATATCGCTTCTTCTGTATCTTCTTCCTTTGTTTCTTGTTCTTCCTTTAGCACATCAGGATCAACTTCTACAGTTTCCAAAACTACATTCTCGTCCAAATTATTTCCACTCGCACTTTCGCACATATTAGTCCCACTTACACTTTCACCCAAACTAGTCGCATTTTCACCTTCAACTTCTAGAACATTCCCCAAGCTTCCAGAAGACAACTCCACAGTCTCTCCCCCAATCTCCAACTCAACACTACCTCCATCCCTCTCTTCTTCTTTCTCTTCTGCTTGCAGATTCCCACTAAACTCTTCTAAATCAGCACTACTAGAAGAATCAACAACCTTCTTAACCTCTTCTTCCACCGCTTCAGAAACATCCAACTCTTCAGAACTAACCTTCGGAGAGCTTCTAGAAAACAGGTCCACCCGTCTTAACTTAACGGATCTCGACGCAGCCGTTGCCGCAGCCAAAGCCGCCCCGGGTTTCGGGTTCGAAACCCGAACTCCGCGAAATAGACCCGCGGACCTGTTAGTATTATAGCCGCCTCTGAGCGCCAATGAAGAAAGCGGTTTAGAGCTAGGAGGAAGGAGATCTAGTGATGCTGATCTGGTAATGGATTCCGGTTGAGACGAAGAAGAAGGGAAGGTTTTGATTTCGGATTCGCGCTTGGGTAGGAATGCGGATTCGGGTTCGGAGTCGGAGGAAGAGGAAGAGGAGGAGTTGAGGATCTCGTCGACGGTGCGGGGACGGAAGCTGACGGAGTGATCACGGGGACTGACGTCGTCGTCGCTGGAGGAGAGGAAGGCGTCGAGGTTGAGTTCTCCCGCCATGGGAGAGAGTGTCGAAGAACGAGAGGAAATGAAAGGCAGTGTTTCTAAACTTAATCAAAAAGGAATCGTAGTTTGTTGGTTGTATTGTTTATTTTGAAGATGCATAGAGTTATAATTGAATAAGAAAAAATATACGCCTATCAAGAATAAGGAAAAAATAAATTCTGAAATTGATTTATAATAAATAAATATTGTAGTGTAAATATATGTATTTTTACTTGTAATTTTAATTTTCGATTGCATAGTAAGATGATTTATCTATTATAATTATTTCAAAAAAAGCACATCAAATCTAATTTTGTAAGAATCAATCAATAAGAATTTACTCTATAAATAAATTTTAGTATTTAAAATGAAATAAATATAATATAAATCATAATTTTGCACAAAAAAAAATATTAATGACCACTCTCTAATCCAATTGAAGCTAAACAAGGTCCGGCCCAGGATAAGCTAAACAAGCCCCGGCCCGGGCCTCTCAAGTTATTATGGCCTCCTTTTCTTACTTCTTTTCTGTTAATAGTGTGAAAAAAGTTAAGTGACTGACGAAATTCGCAGAAGCATCTTATTCTTTTCTATTCTGGGCCTTAGTCTCATTAAACGTTGGGATTGGGCCTGAGAATGAATACACCTTAGCATCAAAATGAGAATGGATTAAATTCTTACATTTGAATCCTATCAAGATTTCCTTCAAAAAGAAATAATAATCACAAGATAATAAAATGTTGTCATTTGAAATTTCTAGACAATATTTAATGAAAATAAGATTACCACTACAATTAAAATTGGTGTTTTTACTTATTCTCATGAGGAAGAATTTAATAATAAATTGAAAAAAGGCTAGAAAAAATTAAGAAATTTCAATTGGATAAATTGGAGTGAAATTTACACTTGAGCTTGCATGTACACTTCTGAACCAAGATTAACCATCGATTTAAGACTTGTAATTTCATTTTTCTCCAAATTTTCAATATTTTTCTTAAGATCCGAGCTAAAATAGTTTCGAGTTAAGATGAGATTAAAATGAACAAAATTAAATAAATATTAAAATCTAAGAGTAACTAGAATCTTTAATTAACATAAAATGAATGAAAATTAGATATGGTTATAAAGGATACAACATTTTCTGCTGCTGGAAGACCTTATCTCTGTCATAATGAAAGAAATAACAAAACTATCACTCATCAAATCAAAAATATACGAGAAATCAAAATTAACCATCATTAAATAAAAACGGTTCGTAATAATGTGAGTTACAAAGAACAAAAACAAAAAAAAATAAAGGTATTTGAGTAAGAAATCCAAAACACTCAAAATCAGCATGTGAGTGTATTATGAGTTTATGACCATTGCTATATATCGACATAATTAATTATTAATTTATTACAAAGCTTGCCCAGTGGAATTATTGTCACACATGCCGCACGAGGTGGGAAGTGACAAAGCAGTGTAACAGTGCATAATGTAATTGCAATATTGCATGAACACGCCAAATGAACAAGAGAGAAAGAGAAAGAAAATCCGAAACACTCAAAAATTAGCATGTGAGTGTACTATGGCATTGCTCTCAATAGAACCATTAATATTTAATTGACTAAGAAAACTTATTTTTTTTTTTACAAGGCAAACATTTACTTACACTGATATATTAAATTAAAAGTCGCCGTATAATTTGCATTTTTACAATGCTCTTAAATGAGATGTAATAAGCTACCTAGTTATATTCTTATTACAAATTTTCCATCCCAAAACAGCTATTATGTGGATTTCTAAATATGGTGCATCCAATCTTTCATGTCCATTAAAGCGAAGGTCGAGACTCTCTCGACGTTATTCTTGGATTGCTGAAAATGTGGTTGTTGCTTTCTTTCCGTATTTGCCAATATCCACAAGTCAAAGCACATCGATCTTCTTTTTATTTTCTTTTGATTTTTGTTGTCTTAGTCGCGACCACATCTCTAAAGGACATTGGCAGATCTTAAAAGAGACTAGAGGCCGTCCTCTAGATTTTAAAGTTTTAGTATATATATGATAATACTATTATATTTTATGATAGATTTATAAGTTGTATGTATTCCGCTTCTAAGATTTTTGATGTATTTTTTATTATAGCCTCCTCAACAATTTGGATCAAGATCCTCCACTGCTCAGGACTTGTTTGGGTGTGTCAAAAAAATTCAGAACATGATAGAGAATTTGTAGAGTTCAGGATTTGCAAATTCCTCATCCTAGAAGTCATAAAAGTTCAGGATTTTTGAAAATTGCTTGTTTGGATGCAAACAAATAAAATTATAGGAAAAATAAATGATATACAACAAGTGATATACAACAAGCAACTGTAAAAGCACTGTTTTCTCCACTTTAACAAGTAATTAATGATTGAGACTTGATAGTTCAAATAATAACAAAATTAACTACTCAAACAAATTATGATAAAAAACTAAGAATCTTGAAATTTCACATACATCCTTAAAAGAGACAACTCATATTTTTTTAGGGCAAAAAAAGACAACTCATATTAATTCTTGCATATAATACCAGTACACATTTTAGCCTAGAATCATTTTAATTTAGCTTTAATTTCAACAAAACTCTTCAATTGAAAAAAAATATCACCAAAAACTCAAATCATACACTGAATTGACTTTAAATTTTATATGGACAAATTGAATTAGTGAATTGTCCTTCATATTAAAATCATGCATCCAAATTCATCAAAAATCGAAACCACAGTTTTTTTTTATAAAGAAAAATAACAAAAAGAATTGAATAAACAAGGGAGGGAATAGGAGGAAAACGAAATTGATATGGTATTTTTTGAAAATGAAATTGGTTTCTTTTTTGAAGGACGAAAATGAAATTGATAAATATGTATGAAAAGTGCTTCTTCCAATTTCTGTTTAGAGCTAAAATTGCAAGAGAGAATATCTTTTTTCCTTGTCCCTCGAAATAATTAGAAAATTTGAGATTAAGATACAAGAGAGAAAACGAAAGAGATAAAAAAAACACAAAAAGTGAAAATTTTAAAGGTTAAGAGAAGATAAAGAAAAGTTTGAAGATCCATGGCCATTTTTTAGCAAAAGAGAAACAGGGAGGTGAGCGGGGAAATAAAGTGAGAGTTAAATGAGGAGAGAGAAATGCCTGTTGGGAGAGAAGATTATTTTCTAGAAAAAACTTACCAAAAAGGTCATTTTTGTTTTTCACCCCACTTTCTATACAAATATTCCTGATAATTCTCTATCCTAAAGTTTCCTAAAACTTCCTTACATGTATCCAAACTTGCATTCAGAAATATTTAGTAATTTTTTCCTATCCTGAAATTTCTTTATGTTTTCCTACTCATCCAAACAAGCCCTAAGGAATTTTCGTCTTGCCTTGATACATTATTTGTATTGAAAATCTCCGTCCAAACTTTGCCGAGAAGTTTATTTTTTTTTTAAAGCTTATTTTTGAATGATGACTAAGAAATGTTGAGCTTCCTCTCCTTGTGGATTCGTTGGACCTGTTGGTAGGATTTTAGGTTGTGTCTAGGGATTAGGGTTTGTGCGTTTGTGCGTGCGCATAAATTTTGTTTAGCTTGTGTATTAGGGATTGGGGTTTGTGTGCTTGTGTGCGCACACACGTTTAGCATGTGTGTTAGTGCTTAGAGTTTGTGCGCCTGGGCATGCACACAAAATTCGTTTAGCTTGTATGTGCTTGTATGCAATTCATCTTTGTAATTCTTTTCTATTTATTTTAATGAAATTGTTGATAAGCTTTTCGCTTTCCAATATTCAAAAAAAAGAACAATGCCAGCTCAATCGATCTAGCGTGGCCCTTCAATCTAGATGTGGTGGGCATGATTCTAATACTTTTCTTCGAGTTGGTATCTGTCATGTTTGATTTAGCCACTTTGAAGAAAATAAATTTCACACTCCAACTCTCAAAGTTCTCAAAAACTTGGAATTTGAATATTTTGCAGTATGTAAGTTGGAATCATCTGCATTCTCCATGTGTGTTTTGCTGCAATAGAAAGGAAGATTATAGTAAGGAAGACAATGTCAACGACGCCCATGTTCAATTTCTACATGCTCAAAGATAAATATACAGCAAAAATAAATTGCACAATTTTAGTAAAAATATATCTACATTTTTTTTATCTAAACAAGGAATCAACTCACGATATCGTTACTCGATGAACTTTTCTATCAAAAAATCACATATTTTCATTTATGTATCGAAAAAATTGTCTAAGTCACCGTTTACATCAAAGTTAACTAAAACGTAAACATTTAATAAATATAGATAAAAACTAATTGATCAAATAGCTGAGAGCTAAAAATGGACAAAAAAAATTAAAGACAAAAAATACGTTATCTCAATAGTTGTTGGAGTGAAGTCATTGAAGACAAACCTAATAATCTCATTTAACCAAATGGCCTGGTTGACAAATTAATCTCGCATGTGATGGTGTACATGCCACAAGATTGTCCAACTAACAAGGTAATTAAAGCCCTTTCCTTTAATGATAACATTTTAAAAATTCGTTTTTCATATTGTAAGCAACAACACTATATAGTATATATACAAAGACACTCATACTATATGCAAATGCCCACAACCATCAGCCTCAAGCATCAATATTACCAACTAGACAAAATGCAACAAGCCCCAAAACTGAAAGTATCAGTTCATCTCCTCCTCATAATTTCCTCCATTCTCTTCTTTCTTCCTCACCTCTCCACCCCAAGTCCTCCCCCCAACCCCGTCCATTGCACCGCGGGCACGTCAGATTGCACAATAACAAATGCCTATGGGACATTTCCTGATCGGTCAGTTTGCCATGCAGGCCACGTGGTATATCCTAAGTCTGAGCAAGAACTCATAGATGTAGTAGCCAATTCAACTTCTTCAAAAATAAAAATGAAGGTCGCTACACGATTCTCACACAGTATTCCTAAGTTAGCCTGCCCAGGCGGGTCTAATGGGCTGATAATCAGCACGAGACATCTGGATAGCATCGTGAATATAAACTATGAAAAAATGCAAATAACGGTTGAAAGCGGTGTAACATTGAAAAGGTTGATAGAAGCTGCAGCGCAGGCTGACCTGGCATTGCCTTATGTGCCGTACTGGTGGGGGTTAACGATTGGAGGTCTCTTGTCTACTGGGGCCCATGGAAGCTCGCTTTGGGGCAAGGGCAGTGCCGTGCATGAGTACGTGGTTGGAATGAGATTAGTCACGCCTGCACCGGCTAGACAAAGTTTCGCAACAATCAGGGTTTTGGAGGAGGGAGACCCGGATCTCAATGCCGCCAAGGTTTCACTCGGTGTACTTGGAGTCATCTCTCAGGTTAGTCATGAAATATTGTTCTTTCTTTTTTCCCTCGTCATATCATTTTGTTTTACTGCTTGATCTAAAGTTTTTACAATTGTTTCGGATCTAAGGAGGACCATATTTCTGTGTTTTTCTTGTTTTCTAACTCGAGGAAAATGACAAAATCAACATCGGTAGCAAGATTGATTCCAATGGTAAAAAAAAAGAGATAATCAGTTTTAATGCATTACCTAGTGTATCTACGCATATTAACAGTCCGGAGTTAAGGATATTTTACATCCAAAATTCAATTTTTTGATACCTCAAGCAAAATGATGGCCTTACCAACATCTGGTGATAAATTCAGTAAACTACAGTAGAAATGACAAATACTTGAAGCTACTTTTCTTGTAAGCGAAAACTGAAAATAGGAAATCTTCCAAGTCAATTTACAAAGGATTACTTGTTAAAAAAGGAACGTATTTTTTTGTAAAATTAAAACTTATTTTTTCTTTTTTCTTTTTTTCTTTTTTTCTTTTTTCTTTTTTCTTTTTTCTTTTTTCTTTTTTGTTTTTTGTTTTTTGTTTTTTTGTTTTTTGTTTTTTGTTTTTTGTTTTTTGTTTTTTGTTTTTTGTTTTTTGTTTTTTGTTTTTTCTTGTTGCTTTTTTTAATTCCTCTGGAAAATCTCTCTATAAATTCAGATGTTTGTCCATTCCCATCTAGATCTATCAATGTTTTAGAAACTTTATCAGGTTACTGGTTAGTGACCCTCCAGTCAAAAGAAAGTTTCAAATATAATTATCACGAGTGCTAGTTGTATGCAAACATAGCTTTTTCTTGCATTAACTAATGATATTTTGGCCTATCCAGCTCCCTAGTAGGACATGTATAAAAAAAGTAATTATGTTGATCATTTAAGAAAAGTTAAGGTTAATGATGAAAAAGAACTCGATGGTGCATTAAATTATGGTTCACGACTATTTTTAATTAATATATATGTTATTTAGTCTAATATTTGTTAATTTTAGTATGCTATTAAACTCGTTTATTCAGTTAGTTCAAAATTTGGTTTTAATTGAGTTCGATTCAGTTCGGTCTATAAAACTTGGTTCAGTTTTAGTTCACCGATTCGAACCAACCGAATGAACAACCTAGTTAAGAGCATAAAGAAAAGACGTGTCAATTGTGGTTTTGAATATCAAATAATTACAATATCTCCGCTCAGAGACCGTTCACCCTTTTCAAAATTGTGCAAGTCCGTTTCTTGTAATATTATGACTACAAATATCCATGGTATGATTTATCAAAAAAAATCCATGATTTGATATTTTTTTTGTTATTTCAGGTCACAATAAAGCTAGAACCAATGTTCAAACGGTCTATCGCGTACGTAATGCGCGATGATGATGACCTGGCTGAACAAGTTGTCACTTTTGGCCGTGAGCACGAGTTTGCCGACATGGGATGGTATCCTGGACACAAAAAGGTCCTCTATCGGAAAGATGATCGTGTCCCTCGAAATGTATCTGGCAATGGGGTCTACGACTTCATTGGATTTCGGCCAACTCCAATTCTTGCCACAGAGATCAACCGGTTTGCTGGTACATAGATAGACATTTATATGTTTAACATATATTATCCCTTGTGAGAAGAAATTAATTAAGTCGATTGTCATAGTGATATGATATATGACCCCCTTTCATATTTATAGTGATTAATTGGAAGTTGGAACTATAATTCTATCCCCACCTCATCCCCTTCACTTTTAACGTAGAAATACTTTTATCAAATCATTTTCAGAGGAAACCCTAGAGAATGTAGGAGATGGTGACGCAAAATGCCTCGAATCAAAGCTCACAACATCCACTCTCGCATTATCTGCATATGGTCTAACAAACAACAACCTGATCTTTACCGGCTATCCCGTAATTGGGTATCAGAACAAAATGCAAGCATCAGGAGGATGTGCTTTTGGATTAGAGGACTCCCTCATAACAGCTTGTCCATGGGACCCTAGGGTGAAGGGTTCCTTCTTCCATCAAACGACGGTTAGCATCTCGTTAGATCAAGTGAGGGAGTTCATACACGACGTGCAAAAACTACGAGATATACATGTAAAAGCACTTTGCGGTCTGGAGCTTTATGATGGCATACTTATGCGGTATGCCAAGGCCTCATCAGCGTACTTAGGGAAGCAGAGTGATGTACTGGACTTCGACATCACTTATTACAGGTATTTGGTGTGTGTACTGTGTACGTATAACCTTTCGTCAGTACTGGAGTTTGAACAAAGAGGTCGGAGGCTAATATAAATGCGGGCAACTCATTTAGCGATAAAGCTTCAACTCATCAATCTATCAGAGAATCCATTCATGCCGACCTTCTTCTTTGGGAAAAATTACTTTAGACGATATATTTTCCATTAAATTTGGTGTTTTTCTCTTATTCTTTCTAGTCTTTTTTCTTTCTTTTCTTCTCTTCCTCTTTATGTTTTATTAAATTGTCAATTTTCTTGGCAATCTTTATTACTCTTGTAATGAACTTTATTTTATTCCATTTAATATAAACTGCAGACTCTCAGGTTAAACCTGAGGTCTAATTTTCAAAAAAAAATATATATAAATGCGGGCAACATATTTTTGTGAAAAGGCTTTTTTAATTTAAATGATTTTTGTACCCTTTTTTTAAGTTCTTGGAAATTCTACACTGTCGTTACAATGTAGAAACACCATACATAATACTAAACTGAATTTTACTCAACATGCTCCCAACAGTTCAACCATTAATACAGTGGGCAAATTCATAGTGAAGATAAATTCTTCAAATTTATAATCATTTTTTTTGTTTCCCAGTTCATATGTTATGATTATTTAACATAATTTCTTTATTTGTAGGAGTCATGATCCATCAACTCCAAGACTGTATGAGGATTTTCTTGAAGAGATTGAACAAATGGCAGTTCTTAAGTACAATGGGCTTCCCCATTGGGGAAAGAACCGGAACCTGGCATTTGACGGCGTGATAAAGAAGTATAACAATAGTAGGAGGTTTTTGGAAGTGAAAAATCAGTATGACCCAGACGGGTTGTTTTCGAGCGAGTGGTCAGATAAAATTCTAGGGTTAAATGGAAGTGTGATAGTGAAGAAAGAAGGTTGTGCTCTAGAAGGACTTTGCATTTGCTCAGAGGATGCGCATTGTGCCCCGAATAAAGGATATTATTGTAGACCCGGTAAGGTCTACAAGAATGCTAGGGTTTGCACTTTTTTAAATTCTTTCTAGGTATATAATGAATTTTTAGATTTATACAATTGAACTCGAGTATATAAATTGTGACTGGTACAATAAATGTATAGCCTCAAGAAAAAATGAATGTATAATTTAGTGTTGATGTTTTTTCTCTCTTGTTCAGAATCAGTTGAATACTGTAACTTCTATCCAAGGGCTTTTTGGTCCTATGGATGTTTGTAACACTTCTATTTTTCTAAATGAAATTTGCCTAGCAGGCAATCGCCTGGTCGCCTTCAAAAAAATTCGTTTACTGTTGATGGATCAATTTATATTATTACTAGGGAGTACCTCGCCCCACTTCCGCGAGCATTGACACAAATACTATTTTTGAATTATAAAAAAAGCAAAATAAAAAATAAAAAACATTGAGTACACACTAACATTATATTTTTTTTTTCTTTCCTTGAAATTCAAAGATTTGCTTATGTCTCTTACATGTAACACTTTAACCTATAATTATTGCATTCACTTTCATATTTATACCAAATCTCAGAACTTTCTGTTGGGACGGTATGAACCGGTACCGTCAAAGCCTAGATCGAACTGTGTGAATCAAACCATAAATCATAATAACGGAAGCGTACCTTGAGTCCATACTTGCATACCGACTTAGAGATAATACCGTAGTTGCAAACAAGGTCTTCTAGAATATCCAGAATCCCGTATAGAGCCTTTTGAATTTCTTCTCTAGGTTTCTCTTCTCTCAACTTGATGGGTTAGGAGAGAATGATTCATTGATTCTGCTATTCTAGGGATCAAATTGCATATATAGTCAAATGACAACCGTTGGCCAAAAGACACTTTGGCCTATAGACATCTTTTGACTCCTAAGTAGTTATTGCTATATTAGACCATCATAAATATAAAAATTATCTCACAATATTTCTACACACCAAAAGCCACACCCTAATTGACATATTATGCTTAACATATATTATTAACCAAAATGATCACTTTATTATAAGCATATATAACAGTAATACAATACATTTAATTATTTTACATATAAGTCCAACGTTGGGTTGATGATCCAACACTTTCAACTACTACATATCACCTAATTAAGTCATATAAGTGCACACCCTAGCATCAATATAAACCTTACCGGGTTTACAATAGTACCCCTTATCAGGTGCACAGTGTGAATCCTGAGAGCAAATGCAAAGTCCTTCTAGAGCACATCCTTCTTTCAATACGACTACACTTCCTTCTAGCCCTAAAACTTGATCTGACCATTCGCTCGAGAACAATCCATCTGGGTCGTACCGTTCCTTCACCCGGATGAAGTCTTGACCGTTCACATACTTTTTCATGACATCTTCAAAAGCCACATGACGATTCTTACCCCAATGAGGTGATCCATTGTACTTGAATAGAGCCATTTGCTCGATTTCTTCTATGAAATCTTCGTATAGTCTTGGTTTGGTAGCGTCACGGCTTCTGTAATTCAATGAAAGAATGATGCAAGTATGTAAAGGACATATACGAAGATTGAAATTGGAAAAGCAGCTCAAGATTTTGATACTACTGATACATAATCACTAACTTTTATAGTAGGCAACAAACTTACCTATAATACGTGATGTCAAAGTCAAGCATATCAGACTGCTTTCCCAGATATGCAGTAGACGCCTTAACATATCTCATTAATACCCCATCATAAAGCTCCAACCCGCAAAGTGCTTTCGCATTCAAGTCCCTCAGCTTCTGTAAATCCAAAATAAACTCCTTCACTCTGTCCAATCGGATACTAATGGTCGTCTGATGAAAAAAGGATCCTCTAATGCGAGGATCCCATGGACAGGCTGTCACAAGAGAATCTTCTTTTCCAAAGGCACATCCGCCTGAAGCTTGCATTTTGTTTTGATAACCGATAACCGGATAACCGGTGAATATAAGACCATTATTTGTTAGACCGTAACGAGAGATAGACAGAGCCGATGAGGTGAGTTCTGAGTCCACGCATTTTCCTCTGGCATTCTTAGTGGTCTCCAACACCTCCTCTGTACATACTTACAAGGTTTAAAATGCCATTGATTGAAATTTTGAATGGTACATTCCAGTCTTAATAAAGTGAAGTATGATATATGCACCTGCCAATCTATTTGCTTGAATAACAACTGCTGCAGTTGATCTGAATCCAATGAAATTATACACTCCCTCTCCTGACACATTGACTGGTACACGGTCATCAATTCGGTACAGAACCTTGTGATGACCTGGATGCCAGGCAATGTCAGCAAACTCATGCTGGTATGCAAATTTTGGTGCCAGCTCAGCTAGGTCCGAATCGTCTCTTGTGGAGAAGGTCACGGATCGCTTGAACATTGGTTCTAGTTGAAATGTGACCTAAAAGCAATTGAGGATTTATCATAAGTGATATTTTATTTCCTTTTTTTTTTAGAAATGATAATATAACCGAATTGGCAGCCTCGAAATATTTTGTTTTGTTTTTGGCTTTTTGATGTGGAATTTTGGTTTTTATATCATCAATTAATGCATCCTAAACTCTCCTAATTATGTACCCCAGTCAAGAATTACATTTTTTAACAAAGAAATGCATTTGACATGTCTATCATATCTTTAAGTATCAAAATTAGTTAATATATCCGGACTGGCGGCAATGAAATTGAAACCAAAATCATTTTTTTTTTTAATTTCAGATAATTAGTAAATAAACCCCGAAAAAATCACATTTAAAAAACTCATTTATTTTCAATATTCTTCAATTTCAGACAATTTTGGGATATTAACTAATTTTAGGGGTCCTTTTGAAATGTGTCCTTGGGTGTGTATTAATGGGCACAAAATCAGGTTGCTATTAGTTAATAACCGGAATTGGGAAATTTATTACTGGTGCTAGTAGGTATAGGTATAAGTCTGAATCCGAACCTAAATGTATATGTATAAGTCGGAATCCGAACCTAAATTTTACATTTCATTTCGTAATTAATTTCATTTAGTGGTAGATGCGGGTCCCTTTACTAACCAATCGAAGTTGCACCTACTATTGGAAAAATGTACAAGATTCTTGTGAATCATGTGCGCATTGTCTCAACTAATCATTGATTGACGAGCATCCTACCTGGACCTGGGGCCTCGACTTGCTCATAAATGGATGTTAAGTCAATATCTTTGAGTCCTTGTAGGGCAAACTAAACATATCCAAAATCATTTTCTCAAAAAAATAAACATATCCAAAATCAAGTCGCAGTAGCAGGTTAGTTCTACAAATCAAATTATTATAGAGATAAATGCACCGTTAATCCGTGTACTTTAATTAGATTGCAATTTAGTCTTTGTATCTATGGAGATTCACAAATCATTGGGGTATAGATCCTGATGGACTACTGACGGGCTTTTTGATCATGTTGTATATCATTTTTCATATTATATTATCCTTCTGTTTTTGGGCTATTGAGCACTAATAAAGGCACTAAAAAAGCAGGTAATAGTTTGCCCTAGTTAAGTAAGTAGAAAATCCTGAATTTTTTTTTTCCATTATTTCTTGCCCAATCTTATTCAATATCATTCAATTCGTCAAATGAGGTAATCTAATTTGTTGAGTGTTTTTATCAAGGTAAAAAAAAGTTTGGGTTCAGATTCTATTTTGTTGACATCAGCTATAGTAATTGAGTGACAAGGTAATTTGTGTATGTTACTAAAAAGTATCACAGTTGAGAAATGCACCTGACAGATGACACCAAGAACACCGAGTGAAACCTTGGCCGCATCAAGATCCCGATCACCTGTCTTCAAAACCCTGATCATCGCAAAACCCTGCTTGTCAGATGCAGGAGTGATCAGTCTCATGTTTACCACATACTCGTGCACTGCACTACCCTTTCCTGACAAAGAGCTCCCGTGGGCCCCGGTTGACAGTAATCCACCAATAGTGAGACCCCACCAATAAGGTGCATATGGTAATGCCATACCGGCTTGGGCTGCGGCCTCGATCAAGTCCTTGAGAGTAATACCGCTTTCGACTGTTATTTGCATCTGCTTTGTGTCAGTGCGTAATACTTTGTTGAGGTATCTGTTATTAAGAAAATAAAAATAGGGTGTAAATATTTGAGTTATTTTCAACTTAATCAAAGATACTTATTTTAGTATTTTGATTATGAAATTAGAATATTTTGCTATGTCAATTTTTTATGGATGTTGATATATACTTATACTTCCTTATTGTCTCAAAAAAATGGACATATACTTCCCTAGTAAAAGTTAAAAACTTTATGTACGTAAACATCTGTAAGGGGTTGTACTTGTATGTAAATATGTTTAATCTTGAACTGTCATTTCGAACTATGTTTATTCTGAATGGTTAAGGTACATGGAATTGATACCAAACGTACAAACTAATTACCAAAAAAAAACTTGTTTGCTTCCTTAATTACGAAGTAACAATGGTTCTGGTAAACCTCATATAACTCACCTGGTACTGATGAGGATTCCATCAGAACCGCCTGGGCAGGCCAATTTGGGCATACTATGTGCGAATCTGGTAACGACCTTCATCTTTCTTTTCAAAGCCGTTGCATTGGCTACGACACGTATCAACTCCTCCTCAGAAGAGGGATATAACACCTGACTAGCATGACAAGTGGACCTGTCTGGAAATGTACCATATGCATTATTAAAAATGCAGTCCGATGCGGCCTTGGTGCAGCGAACCGGGTCAGGGGGAGGGCTGGTGACGGAGGGATGGATTATTAAAGAGACAAGGAAAAGAATGGCGGTAGCTTTTTGAAGCGTTGAGCTTTGCATGTTTGGTTGAGAGGGTTATTTGATTTGAAGTTGGAATGCAAGGGAGCAAAAGCGGGTCTTGTATAAATATCAATGCGAAAGGCCGTCGTTGCTCAATGAGTCACTAGTTGGGAGAATTTCTGGTAAAGAGATAAATGCACCATTAGTCATGTAACATGATGTCATAATATTTTGGATGTCCCTGTCCCAATATTTGGCAATTGATATTGTCAGCCGCCAATTTGATTAGTACAGACATCAAAATCTTAAATGACAAATTTACTTTTCGTAATAAATGCATAAATCATAATTCTCTCTGCTTCTTAATTAATGTACAGAAAGTTTCTATTTTTTTCATTGCATGAATAGAAATTTGTATCTAGAAAGATACACACATATTTTTTTAGTAGCTACTATTAATTAAAATGAAGAACAATATATTTTCATTATTTCATACTGTATGATAAGAAAAAATTCATATTTGTAGTGGGTTTTTTGTATTTCGAATTTAGATTCCCTTATTTTCATATTATGCTCTTAAATATTTAATTTTCTAATATATTTTTCCAATGACGTGTTAAATAATTTATGTCCAATTCATCTATGTACTAATTTATTTTCTTTCCTGATAATAATAATAATAATAATTATTATTATTATTATTATTATTGTTATTATTATTATTATTATTATTATTATTATTATTATATATTATTTATTTTAATTCTTTCATGACATAAAAATAATATTTTAATATTTAATCACACAATTATATTTACAATATGAAAGAAGTAAAAGAATATATGAAGATATAATCACAAAATATTATGATATTTAATTAAAGTCTAAAACAGTATCAAAGTATTTTACCTACATCCACAAACAATACTAAAGCATTATAGTTATAATATAGTATCAACAAAATAAGATATGCGGAGTAAGAGAATATTTGAAGATGATTATTGCCTTATTTATCCTTTTGCTCAGATGGGTGCGTATTTGTAGGAAATTAATACATGCAGTCAATATTAGGCTGTTGTAAATTAGCATAAAAGGAGACATAAATGATGCATTTATTTGAAGGATAAAATAGACTTTTCATATATCTTGCACCTGTCTTGATCAATTTTTTGCCTGGCAATATCAACCCCCCAATATTTTCAAAACGGACCATTACCAAGCTACCAGATCGCACTAGTGATTATATCAAGTTTAATTATGACAAATTTAACTGCAAAAGGACACCTAAGGCTTCTGACATGCTAAATATGATCATGGCATATTTTTCATGATTTGAATCGTGATAATTTAAGGGGTAACTTACCCATGAGTAACCAGCTCTTAGCCCAAGTTTAGTTGGTGTTCAACAATTTCTTTTTTTTTTTGAAGGAAAATTACGAGGGTTCGCTCGCTTGGTTTTTCATTAATGGTAAAAGAAAAAGAGGGTACAAGAAGTTTGCTAAATGCAAACAGTACAAATTATCTTTTATTCTCAGGCTATGTGGTTCATTTAAATTGGTTTATTGTAATGCCTATTATCTATTTTGAGCAAACTCTGTAATCTGGACAATGTCTTTAATTATCGTGATACTTTTTCTGACGAAACATGAGGAATTGAATGATATTCATATTGGATCTTTTTGATATGGCACAAGTTTAAATTCTATCTTTTCTCAAGAAAAAAAATATATATGTTGAAGTGTGAAGAAATGAAAATACACTCTCATTGGATGCGGTTACTTGACATATATCCATGGGCGAATCTTGACTGGATTTACTGGAGGGCCAAAAAAAAAAAATTATTGACTAACACCGTACAAAAATTTTGAGAAGGTCAAATGCATAGAAATACATGTATTTCAAATTTTTTTCCACTAAAACACTACCAATATATATTATTTCGTCAAAATTTTGGGAGAGTCATGGTCCCATCTAGTCCCTATTAAGATTTATCCATGCATATATCAGACAAAGTGCCCATATTTTTCCTTTTTCGCCAAATTAAATAAAAAATATCAACTCTTTATGTGAGATCTTTTGTTAAAAAATATATATATATGAGGGAGGGGTCAACAGAAAATGCACCATATAAGTGCGTAAGGGTCCCTCTTTTGAAAACGTAGTGGAAGGGTAACATTTTAAGAGCCTGCCTGTAAAATTGTCATTGAGAATCAGAGAAGTGGGAGAAAAGACTTTATACATAAGACTTTGAATAGGCAGAGTACTTTCTATTATTCTTATAAAAAAGCTCTTTCTTTGGATGCTTCTCTACTGAATTTTTTGCAAATAAAACTACTTCAAATATATCTCATTCATTTCTACTTTGGATTTTGAATCACGGGTTCCTTTTCAGTTTTTCTGGTCTGAGACACGCAACGCAACAAGTACTGATACAAAACTAGCTCATGCCAAACTTTTGCCCAATAAACCACCGACCCACATTATCAAAGTTCACTTGGGGCCTTTAGGCTTCAGCTCTCCACGTATCCAACACTGCCAAGTGCTAACACATGGCCGCACGGCACAAGTTGTGTACTTCACTGTAAATTATCACTAGTAAAAGTAAAAAAGACATATCCTTGACTCGAAAGTATACTAATATTTTAGAAGTCTTGTCAAGTGTCAATCCTACGACGGAAGAAGTGGTTAAATAGAAAATAGCGAAAAAAACATCAAAGCTCTGGCATTTTTTTTTTTTTTTGACAAGAGACCAAAGAAGAAGTTCTGGCAATGGTCATCTCTTCCATGAACTTTCGGTTCGGTCCGAATTGAAACATTACGGAATCATGTGATGTTGAATAAAATTATAAAAGTATAACTGTTCATTCTTCTCTGTACGTGTACCTTCCATGTTTTTCTGCAGGCGCAAGAATTCCACTAGGCCAATGCATCATTTTGGCACCAGTCACGTAATGACAAATTAGCCTTGACCACCAAGCCGATTCATCCATTTGTAATAATAAATTCCAGCTTAATATAGTTCTCGTTTAAATATGAGAGAATTGAAAGTATGTAAAAAAGAAAGTGAATAGAAATCATATACCATTAAAATTAGAGTTTCTGGTTTTCCTTCTAAAAATTCATATATACTTCGCTTAAATTTTAAGAAAGTACGGGAATAAGAGATCATATGCCGTTCTAAGTTGGTCTTTTTGTGATCCTTTCTAAAGTATGGTAATAAGAGATCATATGCTGTTTTAAATTAGTCTTTTTGTATTCCTTTCTTTTCAACAGTTTTTTGAATCGTTTTTCTTTTCCTTAGTTAAATATTGTGTTTCCTACTACAAGATTCATATATGAATATGATTAAATTTTTCTTCATTTTGAGATATATAACAGCAAAATTCGCTTGACCTATGAATAAGAACTACAATATACAAAACAATGCATCTTCAAATAATTACATTTCAGAGAATATGTAACACGTGAGAAGACAAACCAAAGAAAGCAATTCATAAGGCACACCAACTTAAAGCACAAAGAGATACTTGAGTAATAAGCCAATAACATCATGATAACAGAAACACAAAGCTACAGCACAACTGATAACAAAATCATTATCACTTGCAATTGAAAAAGGATCTTAATTATGACAACCAAAAACTAATGCATAAATTAATATTACATAAAAATATTCAAAATTTTACACCATGCCCCCAAAATCAAAATTGGAGAAAAGAAAGCATATATGTGAAGTGCATAATGAACACTCGTGTTTTTTCTCATAACACAAATCTGGGATCAGAGAGTATTGTAGAGGTTTTCAGGCCATTTGGGATAGGCTCTTTTGTAGAGGCTCATGCATACAGTATCATGCTGCTGTATAACACTATCAAATAAACATTTCATCGCCCCTACGATAACAAAAAAGAAAATGGTAAGAATAAAATTTACAAACTAAATACAGGTGAAATTACCGTAATAGGTGAAATGAAAAAAAAAAAAAAAGGAAATAAGAGAAAACATATGTCTTGTTATGTAAGGTGATTTGATGAAAACTATTTCTTCTTCAGGTGCAAACGAAGTTACATTTACAAAACAAGCTTGAATTACAAAAAAAGGACTTATTCAACGACAGAAAAGTATTTGGAAGGGATTGTAAATTCTGAATTCTAAGAGGGTATAAAAGAAAAATACTATAAATAAGATAAAAGTTATGAATAACATACCATGAGTACCAACTGGTTCCTTAATCCGGCCATGGCGACCGTGCTTGGTCCACACATCTACTGGCTGCATTAAAAATAAAAAATAAAAAAAATTGTGATTAATGAGTTGCATTCAAGAATAACATTCTTTATTTCACAACAAAAAAAAACACAGATTGGTATGGTGCAGGTGCAGATCTCACAGCCATTTATTAATTTGTAGGAGGATTAATTGGGTCAAATTCAGGATCAATTGCAAACTACCACAATATTGAGGTCAATTTGACGCTTGCTGGTCTGTCAAATAATACAAAATGAATTTACAGAAAAAAAATTAAGCTTAAAATTACGCTACTTGCCTTGAACCATCTAACATCATCCGGATGGTGAAACATGTATCGCACTATGGCTTTCAATTTCGACACTCTCTGCGGATATCTGCATAAAGACCAAATCCGTAAGATAAAATAATATAAAAAAAAACACCATACTATCCTCTATTCTCCTAAAGACATTGGAACTACATATACACTCTTTTAAAAACTACCTATAGGTCCAAATACATCAGATTCACTCTTCCAATACCTCCTAATATATCAAATTTCTCTTCCAAAACACAGTTCCCAAAAAGTTACCTCTTAACATCCGGTGTTTTCAGAGGGTAGTATAGTACAACATCAATTTCTTCCTCCAAACATACATTTTAAAAGAAGTTAAACTTTTAACATTACCCAGTGAGAACGATCTTCTTGAGGATGATGCGGTACGGATCGACGCTCTTCAACGAGCCGGCAGCGGCGACCCTGGGCGGCTCTCCGTCTCGCTTCTTGAATATTATTAAAGGGAGCGAGAGGAAGCTGATGGGCGCGTATACCGAGGCAAGGCAGAATCGGCCGGGGTGCAGGAACCGCTCCATCTTGTGCTTGTCTGAGTTCATGCCGTCCGTTGAGAATACCGGCCTGGGAGAAGATGAGTTATTGGGAATTTAGGATTGGTTGTTTGATTTTTAGAGGTTTTTATGTTTTTGGACTGTTAATTAGCCATTGTTTGGATTTTGTTGATTTGTTTTATCTGAATTGGGTTGAAACCCTAGATGGATATTATTCTAATAATGTTCAATTGTTTTTCAATAGATGAAATCACAATCGGGGAAAAGATTAGCAATGATTTTTGTGTTGTGTTGTATCCCAGAACCTAACGGATTATACAATACAATTGTACCAAACCCGTGACAAAATAAGACTGAAAGAGTTGGAGATTATAAGGGACCAAGTGAAAAGAACGGTTACCTTGCCGTGAATTGCCTGAATCCAACATTGAAGATGAGCGACTCTTTCGATTTGATAGGTTCTTCATACGACTCGTTCTTCTTTACGCTAAACAATAAAAAATATATATATTTTCAATTAAAATTTTATTCTTACTGTGGCTAACCAGTTGTAGCATGTACAGAATGAATTACAAGTAAGAAGATTGAAATGATTTACCTGAAGTGAAGAACAGACATCTTGGACTCATGTTGCATAAGGCCGGAAACTACAGCCGGCACGCTTTTCGATGCATGACAAACCTTAGAAGCGACATTTATCGGTACACTTCTTATATGAAGCCTCACATAGGATCCAATTAAGGCACATGAATCTTTATTTCCTTCGTCCAATTCATGCATTTTGGCGAGAACGTGTTTTTGAGTCCGTGCGAAATTATCAAACTCGAAAATGCGAGCGTACTCTTGAGGCAAGGATTCCTATTGTAGAGATAATTAAGAGAACAAAGAAACTTATATCGTTTTACAAACATGTAACATGAATAGTTTTTATTCCCTTTTGGTATTTCTGTGATTGATCATTTGATTGTTCAAATGGGGGTAAATTGAGGATAATTGGTTTAAATTGAGTCTTAATTCACGCATAATTGAACAATTGAGAGCAAAACAGGCCTAAAATGACTAAATTCGCTGACTAGTCTAGGTTATGGAGCTAAATCAGATCATCATTAACAATCATAAAATTAAGATTATTTTCAAGGTATCATGCAAATCAAGAGCTGGCATGTGAAATTGCACAACAAGGTCCCAATTTTGAAAACCTTGGTGCCAAAAAGTAAAATAAAATAAGTCAATAATTAATTGAACACACCTTAGGATCCCAGGAAGAAGTGCGAAATGACTTGAGCCCTCTAAACTTAGCAAATCTTTTCTTTGCTGGTGTGTCTATTGGTGTATCCACCTCATCAGGAAATTCTGAAAATTTCACAAATATTCTTTTATTAAAAACAGTTTAAAGCCACCAAAAATGTTCACAAGCAAACCCCAAGATTATATTGCTTTAAATCAAGATTAAATTGCTGAATTTAGAATTTTAGTGAAACGCTAAGTAAAAAAAATAGGTACCTTCATCCTCAGCATAAGCATCTTTAATCTTTTTTATATCCGCCTCTATTTGCTCTCTGGTCATGTGCTCATCATCCTGTACATCAAACAGATCATCATGCTTAGTTGTACTTACATGTAAAAAGTTATAATATTTGTGTATAGATACATAAAAGTAAGATCGGTTTTACTTAAAAATAACAAATAAATTGGTGGTCACAAAATTGGTTTTACTTAAAAACTTACTTCCATTTCAGTATCGGCACCGGTTTCTCCATCGAATTTCTCGGTGAAACGAGAAGCTGCATCTTCGTCTCTATCTGAATCATTATTCCCCATTTCTTCTTCACCGAGAACCATGCCGTTTTCATCCTTCTCGTTCTCAGCGCCAGAATCGTCTGCCTCGGAATCCGTGCCATCGACTATCCAAGCAGCCTGCAGATTTTAAAGGATTATAATAATGTGAAATTTGATTATTCTTGTTTCAATACGATTGGGATGACTTATTCATAACACATAATTTAGCAACTTAACCGCAAGTGTATATTAAAGCTCAATTTAATCTCCTTTTAACGTCAATAACCAATTTAAGTTATTTAGCCCATTTCCCTCAATTACCCAAATAATTATTAAATAGTGGTCCACCGTAAGCTGAACCTTTTTACACTGTAAAAGTTCAATGCACAGAACGAAATTTTAAAAAATAAGTTTCAAAACAACAAAAAAGTATGATGATATAATTACCTGATATTCTGAGGTTCCATGAGGAAGCTTCCTCTTTTTATGCCCCTTTCTCTCTGTATTATCAGCATCTGCTTCTTCCATTTCAGCCTCAGTTGGCCAAGTCTAAATAAAAAATATAGTATTCAATAAACAACTTGGTTGAATTTGCATAATAAAGCGTCACAATTAAATTCAACCTCCAATTCAACAAAGCTTCAGGTTTACAATATGAAAAATTGTGCATGGTGTAGACAAATTTAGAATGGAATGATGAAAGCACATTTTCTCTTTTTTTCTTTTTAACTCAACCACATTGACGCACAGAAGACCAGTCAAAATGGTTTTCAAACAAAATATATAATGAAAGCATAAAGAGAGAAAATGGCCAAAAAATAATTAAACAAATGAGAAATATACGTACCTGTTCACCTGCAAGTGGGTCCGGTACGCGCTCCACTACCAACGGCTCCTGTGCTGACGGATCCGGAGTCAACGTCTGAATTATCTGCACATTTACGCAAGGGTATGAGCGATATTTCGAGGTTTTAAGGGGGGCATATGTGAATAATTCCCTTGAACACTGACCTGATTTGAGTTTTCTTCAGAATCCATCGAGTTCTGATCTCTCCTTTCGTTTGAGGCTAACGGGTCTTTAAGTATTTCGATTTTGCTCAACTGGAAGTCTCCAGCGCCCGTAACATGAACCTATAAAATAGGAATATATATGTCAGAAACTCAAAAATGATCGAATAATAAGCAAATGAAACTAATGTGCATAATGGAAAAAACTCACAAGCTGATTTGGAGAGAGATTGTGCGCGCGTAAATAGCCAGAGACGACTAGTGTGCAAATTCCCGAATTGCCCTCCGCAGAATCCATGTTAACCTAATAATCCAAAAAAAGAAGTTTCGTAAAATATATAACAAAGCAATTTTTTGCTTTAAAGAAGAGACATAAGAATTAAGAACTCAGATAAGCTGGAAATAACAAACCTCGCTAGACATAATGTAGGGTCTCTGGGTTCTCCAATGAGGAGATGACAGGTGTTGCTCCTTAAAAAGCCACATGAACTGAACAGAAAAGAAAAAAAAATATATTAAGAAATAATGAATTCCAAAACGGAAAAATATGTATTTGCAAAATGACCTTATGCAAATCCTCTTTGGTATCGGCCGTGAAATATTTGCAATCCTCAGGCATCTCAGGAGAAAGAGACAATATGCTTATTTTTTTAGCTTCATTCTTACTTTTCATGTCTTGAGGGAGATCCTAAAAATAATTAGAGCAAAAGTTTAGCTCATTTTAAATGGAAAATAATTGGCATAACTTGAGTGAAAAATGGGACATTTACCCTAATTAGCACAGATGTGCTAGGCAAGCCAACAGATCTTAAGAGAGAAAGGCATTGAGCTCCAAACGGATCTATAAGGCCTTCGGAATTATTAACATATAAAGAATTCGCTGATACCACAAAAGCTATGAGATCTGCAACCTATGTAGACAGAAAAAATATACATGTTTAGAAATAATGCAAAAAAGTCAAGGAGAGATATTTCGGTTTGGTTTCGGAAAAGTGTGTGTACCTTGGCCATTTCCATGCAGGAGATAAGATCACCATATGGTGCTTCCAGTACCTTCACAAAATCCACAAAAAGAATAAATAAATAAATAAACAATCGATAACGTTATCCAATTCCAAGTTACAACCATTGTTCTAAAAATCGCGCCTAGGCGCTAATCGCTCCTCCACCGAGGAATTTTGGTTAAATCAGCCTAAAAAATCGGATTTGTTGCCTAGAAACGTCTAATTTCCGATTTTTCTCATTAATTAGCGATTTTTCCGATTTATTAGCGATTTTTTCGATTACTTTTGAATTTTACTAATTAATTCTACCTAATTCCTGACTGCCGATTTTTTCCGCCTGGCTACCGATTTTTCCGCCTGGATCACGATTTTTCCAATTAATTCCGATTTTCCCACCTAATTCTTAGAATTTTTCTCATTAATGCTGTGCGTATTAATGACAAAAGTTCTATTAGCCTAAAACACCTAGGCGCCGCCTAGGCGCTAGTCGCTGCCCTAGCGCCTGGCGACCGCCTAGCAATTTCTAGAACACTGGTTACAACACAACAGGTGCAACATGGCAAATGACATACTGTATTTAATATTTTTGAAACGAACCGTGGTGCGTAGCTTGTAAGTTGAAGAGGCAATAGTGTCAGATGTGGGGCCCGCACCTTGGCCTGACAAGAGTTGCAGAATGTCTTTCTTGACCTTGCTTAAATTCACAAAGGACGAAAGGCTGACAAGTACCTGCAAGTGATTAAATAGTTAATGCAAAAACCCAAATAATCAAATGTTTAATTTTATTTAAGCAAAAGAAAGCGAAAATAAAAAGAAAAAACACTCTTACAATAACACGTGGTGCGCTGGACACAGCAGAGAATCGCTTCTCCTTTAACAAAGCTGATCGCTTCTGATCCCTTATCTACATTTTTTTCACAAAAAAACTCAGAAAAATAATAATTTATGAATTATTCTCAGAAAAAACATTTCATAAATCATTTCAGTCTGAAGTATTTAGGCGGATTTATATGCAAAAAGAAAACAATATGTAAGTAAACAATTCTCATACCAATTTACTCTTTTGCAAACGTGCAGCTCGAGCGCCTTTCACAGCCTTATCCGGTTTCCCTATTCTTGTTTTAGCTGAAAAAAAAGTTGGTATAGAAAAGATTTCAATTTGTGTGTACCCAAGAAAATATCAGACTCCGAATGTAAATAAAGCTGCATTTAACCTAAATAAACTACCAATTGTGCTGTTAAACCTCCTTTCAAACCAATTAACCCTCAGTTATTCTCCATAACCCGAAAAAAAAAATCCTCTACAGGCCATTGTTTGTGCAATTCACCACCATACAAGCCACTAAGAAACAAAAAACAAAACAAAATGTGGAAAAGGAAATGGATTACCGGAGAGGTCAGTTTTATGAGCGTTGCGAGAAGCCTTAGAGGCGAACCGAGTTTTATGCGCCTTGTTAACCTGAGATCGAGCGCCCGCCATGGCTGCTCCCTCGCCGTTCTAGGCTTACTGCTCGAACTTGAAAGATAAATTAGGGTTCGAAGGAGACGAACTGGACACCGGTGGCTCGTCCGGCGGCGGCTGATCGAGAGAGAGGAGAGGAGTCGTCACCGTGTGAGAGAGAGGAGAGGAACGGCGCTAGGGTTTAGGGTTTAGCTGGGTCGATACTATATTGGACTGGGTTGGGTTGGTTTATGGTCTAAACGGGATAAAAAAAATGGGCTATTATGGTCTTTATGGAATTTTGCCAGGCTCGAATTTTGCTGCTGATTTTCTTTCGGTTTAAGTTAGTTTTGAATGTGGGCTGTTATGGGCTGTTGGAAATATGATGCTGTCTTTTTTCAATGGAATTGAATGAATGCCGGGTTGAAAATAAAATAAAGAAATTATTTAAGGTAGATACAGTACAACGGAGACGAAAAAAGACAAAGACGAGGAAAAAAAAATCACTCCCGCCACTTCGTTCTCTTTCTTCCCGCTTAAATCCTCGCATAAATCTACAACAATAAATCCGTAATCTCTCTCTCTTCTCTATCTCTCTCTTTCTCCAAAAAGAAGGTACGATTGATTTCTTCTATCTAGCAATTTTGCTTGTTGTGTTACGTGCTTGAGTAGATCAGGCTGAGCTAGATTTGCGATCTAAATCTTTACAGTGGATGCCTTTCTGTAATTTTGTAAATTATGTTTTAACATGTATTTAAGTTGATCCTATTGGATTAGATTAAGGATATTTTTTTCTTTCTTTTAGTAGATTTTTGTATCATTAAGAATTGAGAAACCACTTGTTTCTGCCTTTCTTGAGTTCCACAAGAACTCCCACATGCTTGATTTCTACTTAATTTGGTCTATGTCAGATTGAATTTGAGTTATCTTTTGCTGGCAAGAGTTCTCATTTCTTCGAAAAAAAAGAACAAGAAATTGCTCTTGTAAACATATATTTAGTTCTGGATCTGGTTGCGGTAATTCTTGATCTGACTTGTATTTGTGTCAATCAATTTGAGTTAGTTAAGCATGCATGTTTCTTGATTATTTTCACTCACTTTGAAATTTCTAATTGCACATTGATTTTAATGAAACATAATATCCTATTTTTCAATATTATTTTTTTTTATTTAGTGGTTGATTTTTAATATGCATGTACCATCATTGTTCAAAATTCTTTTATTTTTAATATTTCTGACCTATATTTTTTTTTAGCATAGTATGATTTATTTTACCCTCAGTTATCATTTTCGATTTTTCTAATTTTCCTCCAACAAATCAGTTTTTCATTGATTTCTAATTAATTAGTGAAAAGTCAGGGTATCATGTTTTATCCTTTTATCAAAACATGTGCTAAATTTAGAATATCTTGCTTTTCTCCTCTTGTCAAAGACCAATGACTTTGGCATATCATTATGGCTATTTTTAGTTCTTTAACAGAAAATGCAAAAGATCACAAACCTTTGAGAAAAGATTAATAGATAACCATCAGAAAAACAAGGAACGGGAATAACCACCATTAGAAAAACAAAAGCAAACTTGCGTTGTCAAATAGAGATTTATCTTAAGTCTTTGTTTTAGAGATCAATTTGTATTTAGATTTGTGCATAAGATCTCCATTTTTTTTAAACCATATTTTTTTAATCTTTTTTCTGTCTCTGGAAGAAAGAACGCAATAGTTTTAAAATAAGCTGAAGAAATAGGTTACTTTTGATTCTTTACATGGTTACATTTTGAGTTTGATCTTTTATTTGTTTATATTCTTATGACCATTGTGGTCTAATTTGATTGTTCTTGTTTGCAGATTAGTCAAATCTTAGAAGGGATTTCAGATGGATCAGGTGATAATTCCTTTCTCTGTCTTGTTCTTTTTGTTGGAAATATTTATACAGTACGCCTTATTTTGCTTAAAATATATGAGCAAATTAAAAAAAATACATAAAGGTTCTTGAAATTGATATCCAACATATCCAATGCTGGCCTTGTTGATATTATTCCTAGGTCTACTTGGATTATATTATTGTGATATATAAAATTTTATCCATGAACTTTTCATACTATATTTGTAACCTGAACCATCGAAAGTGCAATTAACCCGTTAGGCTTAATTGCAATGGACATTCGTGTTAATATCCACTTGATTCAGCTTTAGTTTCAAAATTTTGAAAATTAATTTGCCGAAAGGGGCTTAAGTATACAGCTCATAACCAATTTCTACAAAAAAGAAGTTTCATTATACGGATCAAAATTGAAATACTTTATCTTACTATTTTATTTTCTACGAAATGTAGTACGAAAAGGTGGAGAAAATTGGAGAAGGTACATATGGAGTGGTGTATAAAGCGCGTGATAAATGTACAAACAAAATAATAGCATTGAAAAAAATAAGACTCGATCAAAAAGACGAAGGGATCCCAAGCACAGCTATAAGAGAGATTTCTCTTCTCAAGGAAATGCAACACCGCAATATTGTCAGGTCAAAAATACTTTTAGGGATAATTTCATCTTTCATGCACAAAATATCATGTATATATACCCTTTAAATAGACAATCTCATGCATAACATACTACTCAAATGATTTATATTCATTTATTAGTATGTGGTGGAACTATTATTTATAACTACTTTTTTCTAACAATAGGTTGCATGATGTGGTGCACACAGAGAAATGCATGTATTTAGTTTTTGAGCATCTGGACTTTGACCTTAAGAAGCACATGGAAACCTGCCCCAGTTTTTCAAGGAACCCTTTTATGATTAAGGTGACCACTTCTTAAATTTTTCCTTTATTTTTTATCAGTCTTGCAACTGTAATTTGGTGTTTGATGGGGGTTAAAAGTGAAATTATGCCAAGAATGTAACAAACTAAACTCTCTCTTTTTTTTGTAGTCATTTGTGTTCCAGATCCTTTGTGGACTTGAATACTGCCACTCGCACAGAGTCCTTCACCGAGATTTAAAGCCCCAAAATTTACTAGTTGACAAGCGTAATAATTCCCTCAAGCTCGCCGATTTCGGTCTAGCCAGAGCGTTCGCCATCCCTGTCAGAACCTTCACTCATGAGGTATCCTTCATTTGTTGGAACTTTAATTGAGTATATAATCTTGATTCTTGATTCTTGATTCTTGATACAAAATTACGGAAATGACATTGGGTTGTGTTTATGAACAGGTGGTGACTCTTTGGTACAGGTCGCCAGAAATACTATTGGGCTCAAAACAATACTCAACCCCAATAGATATTTGGTCTGTCGGCTGTATCTTTGCTGAAATGTCCATCGGCCGCCCCATCTTTCCTGGCGATTCTGAGATTGATCAAATCTTCAAAATATTCAGGTTTGTTCTTTTCAAGAAAGAAATAATAAATAGTCTTCAATCCATCTGCAATTAAGCCCCGGTTAACTTTTTACTCAACTAAGATCCTGATCCTTCATTTAACCCTAATTAGATATCCTGAATTTACTGTCATTTCTGTACTTGAGAACAGAACGTGGATAAGATTTGATCAAAATGGTACTCATTTTAGGTTAAGAATAACTTTATATGATAATTTATTGAATAAATTGTTTGAATGCAATGAAGGGCTTTAGGCACCCCAAGTGAAGAGACATGGCCAGGTGTCACTTCCTTACCGGACTACAAGCTCTCTTTTCCCAAGTGGTACCCAAAGGTAAAGTCTTGTTAGTTTTTGCTTTTTATTTGAAGGATTTCTTGCATTGAGATTAGTGCATCGTGAAATATATTTCTAATTCTAACATAGTTTAATCTTTGTGTTTGCAGGATCTTGCAGCTTTGGTCCCCAGACTTGAATCAGCTGGAATCGATCTTTTAACGGTGTGTTTTGTTAGAATGTTCAAATAATGCAATCAATTAGTTAATTAATACTGTGACCTACTGAGTCTGGAATTCGTATATTTTACTTGAGGTAGTTAAGTAGTTAACTAATCAATTATTTTTAATGTTTATTCATCAAACAGAAAATGCTGCACTTGGATCCTAGAAACAGAATAACGGCTCGTGAAGCACTTCAACACCCATATTTTAGGGATCTGGATTCCGTAATCTAATCTAAGAGATTTGGAATTCACAACATTATTTCCGTTCTGCCTTCTCATCTCATTTTTGTATATATAGAGGTCTACATTGTGTCCCAAAACACTATTTGCTTCTTCTTTTTTTACCATTGATAGAATAGTCTTTTCAGTTGCCCTAAAAATGAAAGCTTTTTGGGTGAACTTAGGGTGGTTTTATGAAACAGTTTATGTTAGGTAATTAATACTTATGAGAACACGCTTATGAAATGGATTTTGGGCGTGTGCACAAAGTCAAAACCATCCAGGTTTTGTTATTCTTCTTGGTTTGACATTAGTAAAAAACGGTGCTTTTTTTATATGATTTTACCTGAATTTTTGTATGATATTGCATTGAAATGTCTGTTTCTAGAATTTTTCTTTTACAATTCCCTAAATAAATATAGTTTAGTTGTGATTTAGTTTGATTTTTTTTATTCTATCATGAGTGTTTTTTATTCCTTATCTAAGTATTACTTCTTTTTTTTGAAGTAGTTATCTAAGTATTACTTTCAAGTTTTAAAACCCCAAAATCTATTAGAACAAAATGCGCCATCTTTTTTTATTTGCAAAGATGGGGTTGATTTTTTTAGTTTATAAAACTAGTGTTTTCACCATTTAGATTTGTTGTAACTGTTCCCATTTCGTCATTTTAATTAGCGAAATTTGATTGTGCCATCCTAATTGATGGTATCAATTTTTTTGTTATTTAAATCAAGTCTAAAAAATTGAAAAAAAAAAATACATTTACCGTTAATCAAGTTTCACCATTTTAAATCGCGAAAACTAACAGTTTTGCAAACTAAAAAACTTGACTCTTTTTTTGCAAATATTTAAAAAAATAACTTTATCTGTAAAAATAACTCTAATCTCTTAGCCTTTTTATGACAAAAACTAACCTTGAATAAATAAATTGTTCCCGTGGGCTACATAATTCAATGATGTGATAAAATAAAGGAATGGAATGCGGGCACTAATTTGCATGTTTGCTATTAAATAATTGTACATCTGAATTATGTCGACCATCATGCAACCAAGAGTTGCATATGAATTAATTGTTGGTATCTTTATAATTCTAAGAATACATGCCGAAATGGTGAATCATTTTCATCTAAAACATCAGAACATACAAAAATACTTTGGGGGCAAAAACTCTCATATGAGACACAAAGACGCAAGAGGCATACTGGGTGTAACGTGGGATCTAACTGTTAGTTCAGATCTATAAAAATAAGTTATTATTTGATGAATAAATCAAAATAAATAATCAAGTTTTAAAAGTTAATGTATTATTTTATAAAATAATACAACACTAACGTGGACTAATAAGATCTTGACCTCAACTACGGCGGCACACTGTTTACAAACTTGTATTAGGAAACAAAAATATTGTTATAAAATTAAAGATAATAATATAAGAAAATAAGAAAATTGGGAAAGAGAATTTTCATTTTATCTTAATTATCATCCTTCATTCTTAATTTCAGTGATATGTCAATTTCCCAGGAAAATCAAAACCCAATCAGACACTTAAAACTGGGAAAAGGAAACCCATAAAGAAAACTTGAAAATCAAATCCAACAAAAGAATAATGCTGGCAATTACAAATTTGTTGCGATGTTAGGACTTGCTAAACAAATTTAATGAGCACCCGTTTCAGTTATTACAATTTAATTTAGAGGGCTCCCCAAAAGACTTCTTTTCTGGTCAAAAAATATTTTGTGAGGAAGAGAGATAGATAGAGAGGGAGAGGGAGAGGGAGCCATCAATGGAGGCTTACAAGTATTTTGTGCGAACGAACAGAGAATTCGTTCAGAATCTTGAATCTCTCGCCAATGTAAAATTTCAATTGTTCTTCTCTTGAGCCCCTTTTTAATATTTTGATTATGAGACTCGCGTGATTTTAGCTTGATCTTTCATTTTGCATCTTGTTCTGTGAATTGTTTTATTAGTACTACTAAACCCATCTCTAATTTTATAAAGCACGCCTTAGTTTAAGATGGATTTAATTCAGCTCCTTGTATCTGTAACCACTGCCTAAATTCAACCTAGCCACTTTTTAGCCTAATTGTTTTGATTTTGGTTGTTATTTGCCTAGAATAATTTTAGCTTGATTCCTCTTTTTTTTTAAATTTTTGCCGGGTATTATCTTCAGTTCTTTGGTGTTTAGCACATAACTGAGGATAAATTACAATTGGGTTAGATTCACTCATATAGAATTGCACAAAGTAGGATAACTGATCCAAAATTTGGTTAAGTTGCTATCCTTAATATATAAATTATTAATTCCCCATTCTTTTATTTCTGTTTAGGCAATTACCTGGTTACTTCCGGAGCGGTTTTCCAACTCAGAAATCGGCCCCGAAGCAGGTTCGTTAACTTCTCAACATTTTATTTTATACTCTCCACTTTTTCACAAAAAGTAGTAGAGAATGCATAATTAATTACTAGTAAACCCCTTTTGTAAGCTACTGATATGTATTAAGCCCCAAAATATAACACATTACAAACTAGTTTGCCACAACACCGGTGCCACATCAGCATTTACTTGTGCTAATTGCTGTGAACCAACACAAGTTCGACAGCCCTAGTAACACAAAATCCCAAAAAGGAGTACCATAACTACAAAACAACAAAAGGCCCTCTTTCCAAATTAAACCCTAAATTCCATTATAATAATTGATCATCTGTGTTTCATCCTTTTCGATTATTCCAGTGTACGCAATACTGGGCACAGTAAGCGCGGTCAACCAGCACATAGTGGACACGAGCCCGCCCAAGCCGGGCGTCAGACAGGCGGGGCCTAAGTACGCCACATCAGCGTTCCCTTGGTCTTTGCTGGTTTCGATTTTGAAGGATGGCGAGGCTGTGGTCGAGGTGGCCAGTCAGCATTTCTTCGGCCAAGATGGGAAATGGAGCTTCCTGGCTGCCATGGAAGGAGTAAAGTAAGGATGATTTGGTTTGGTTGAGAGTTGATTTTTATGATCAATGGGTTTTTAGGCTTGATGAATGTTGAGCTAAGTGTGTATCTTACAATTTAATTGTATGATAATTGGGTTGTTTGGATGAAAAATGGGGAATAGCGTAATTGAGGGTTAGTGTAGTCACAATTGGGTTTAATTTGAGATTTACCTGCCTCATAATTAAGGGTCGATTGAGTCAAAATTGGGGGTTGTGGCTCTAATTGCATAATTAAGTTTATTTTCCATATTGGGCACTAATTAGTTTAATAGAGGCAATGAGGCTTTGTCTAGTTATATTCGATTGGGGCCTGATTGCATAATGTGCACGTTTTTTATCTCATGAAACTCATGAAATACGAGTTTTTTCACTAAACTTCTTTCTCCTCTCTAAAACAGTAAAATGCTTCCTTATTACTCTATATTTTATTTAACCTAGGGCGTTGGTACGGTTAGCAGCGTTTCGCGAAAGCGGGTACAAAATGCTTCTGCAAGGAGGGGAGGCTGTGAACGAGGGCAAGGGCCTAGACAAAACTTTCCCAAAAAATGAGGGTCCATCTCACAATTTTCCCGACAATTTGCCGAAGAATCTAGAAGGTAGAGCTCTGGCCGCCCTTAACAAATTCGGTGAGAGTTCCATAAAAAGATCAGCACCAAGCACACCAGGTATATTATATTTTGTACAGTTTACAGTTTACACCCTCATTTTTGTGATATTTGAAAAATCAATAAAACACATAATGCTTGTATTTGAAAAAGTAATACATTTTTCTTTTTTTTTCTCACAGCTTCAAAGCTGACGCTTTCAACTATATGGCATGAGAGAGGAGCATCGGGTCAATTATTCCTAATAGGAGAAGTGATTCATGTATTAAGACCTTTTTTATACGTGCTTTTTATACGGAAATACGGTATAAAATCATGGGCGCCTTGGCTAGTATCGCTGTCTGTGGATCTAATTGGGATGAGTATCATATCGAATGCTACTGGTACAGGAAACGGGAGTCGGTACCAGTTATCTGAAACTGAGAAGGAAGAGGTGAGCTGGGTTTTTTTTTTTTGGTAATTTTGTTGGTACTAAAACATTGCTTTTTGTTTAACTCAGTTGAGAAGGAGAAAGAATATATTAGCTCTATACATCATAAGGGATCCATTCTTCACCAAATATACACGGTACCACTTTTTTGTTCTATTTCTTTAATATGATTTCATTTATTTTTTGACACTATATCAAATTGTAATTCTTTCTCATGTTGCAATTATAATGATTGTTTGTGCTTCTCTCTTTCAGGAATCGTCTTGAGAAAGTGGATAAGTTACTTAGCCCTGTGCCACTTGTTAGCTTCTTTACATGTATGTGTACTTTTTCTTATTTTTTTATGAAAATACCAGAAAAGGGGAAATATTCACATCAAACCCTGCAAAATCTGAAAACATCTAATGTGTCAATATGAGATTTACTACAATCGAACCACAATATGACCCAATAAAGCATAAATTAAGCCTTAGTTGGGAAATTAATTCAGAGTTACGTACCAAAACTAGGATGTTAATGTTGATATTTATTATCTATTATTAGGCTAAGACTCTGTGTAATATATTCTTTTTTTCTATCCAGCTAAATTTATAGAGCTATTAATTGGGATTCAGACTCGCTACACGTATACATCTGGTTCATAACAATAAGTGAAAAAGGCGAAATATTTTGGTTCATAGGTAAACTTCATTGTGGCCTCTATAGTTTTACAATATTTCGAAGAGCTCATTGCATAAAAGAAAATCACATTCCTTGTTCACATTGAGAACATTATTAGGGCCAAGTGCTTTAATTTGATTGTGATTTATGAAGGTCTAACATGTAATTTGGGCAAGTGCAAATTGCTTTACGGGATTTTTTGGAAATGTGGGGGGTAAATTGAAAACTTGCTATTTTCTTTACGGTGTTCAAGATAAAACTTAGAATTTTCTTTTCACTTTTTTTAGTACGAAAAATGTCTACAGTGGGGAATCTACTAATAAATGCCCAAAAATTGTAGCTTGTCTTATTTTGCCAATTTTTCAAAACATTATTTTTTATGATGAATGGTTGATATATTCGGATCGTGTGTGACGTTTGATGATTATTTGTAAGCTTGAGATAGCGAGAAAGTTAAATGATATATATTTATCCATTTTTTAGTTGTATTTTCTTGCATTTCAGATATATTTTTCAGCTCATGCCAACCGTGCAGCTCTCTCATAGATTTTATTTAGTTTTGGGCCTGAATAAAAGAAATATTGTAATGCATGATTTCTCTACCGTTTGCATAAATGCTTATGGATTGCATGATCCTTTCTGGGTATTCTTGTGTCGATATCTGATTTTTCAGAATGCCATAGCTATACACAAGTATTTTTGCCTTTTTTTTTTTTTTTTTGTGATGTTCAACCAATTAGATTGAGAGACTTTGTTAAATATGTGCTATATTGTACTTGTCGGAAATTAAACCCATGATCTCTTACTAAACATACAAGTACTTTAATCAACTAGGTTATAAGTCATTTGTAAGTATTTTTGCCTTCTAAATCTGAATGTTTTGTTGGGGGGTAATATTTGATGAGTTTGCCACTATAAACTCAGTAACAAAAAGAAAGAAGCAGAAATCAAGGGCTTGCATATATGCATGATTTCTCTTTGCAAATAATTAACTAAAGAATGAATTGGAAATGAAATGGGAAGAAATCAAGTATTCTATTTCTTGTATCTTTTGAATATATTTTTTCTTTTATATTAATTTTTTTTATTTCACATTAAAAAAAGATAAATTAATTAGCTGCAGATAGAGCTATATCATTAAAATTTGGGAAAATCTTCAACAAATCAGGAGTATAATGATAATTATAAGATTGGATCAAATTTTTAAAGGAAAAAAATGAAAGGTTTTAAATCACGAGTAAATTTGGTAGGTTCTTTATTTTACAATGACAAAATATGATATTATAATCTTTTAAAGACAACTATGATATCACATTTCCCTTTCTAAAATCGCAATGGCAAATATGAAATTCCCCCTAAATAAACTACTATAGTTTTTTTTTTTTTTTTGAATTGTAAATGAACTACTAGAGTTATCTACCCAACGGGATTTTGGGGCCTAAACTCAAAAACCTTCCAAAACCAAAACGATGCTTCTCTCCTTGAGCACTGCCTTACACTCCTCACCGCCGGCCACGGCGGAGCGCCGCCTCATCCGTGCACGACGGCGTCTCGTACTCCGGCCGGTCACCTGCCAGAAAGGCGGCGGCGCAGTGAGCAAAGAAAGGAAGCGGCGGCCAAGGCCAACTGATGATTACCACGCGACTGTGAAGTCCCTCAATTCACGTGGCCGTTTTTTGCCCAAGAAATCCCTCGGCCAGGTACGAGAATTAAGAAAGTAAAATTTCATATTATGTGCGATTTCTGTATTAAGTGCCTGTTCAACCTTATGTGTGCAATTGAGAAAGTGAAATTGAGTTTTTATCGGTTATTCATATTATGGTTAGTTTTCTGCTTGTGATATAGAATTATATGCTGAATGAAGACGTAAATGAAGAGCTGATAAGTGCAGCTGGAATTGAAGAGGGAGATGTGGTACTGGAGATCGGACCTGGCACCGGTTCTTTGACCAACACGCTTCTCAATGCAGGGGCTACAGTTGTTGCTGTAGAAAAGGTTAGATGTATTTTTAGTATATTTTGTTTAGATATATCATTTATTAATACATATTATTATGGTGTCTCTCGTTACCTTCGTTTCTCAACCAGTTCTGACCCTGAAAGTTCTTTGTTGTACTGGTAGAGTCAAGTTTGCATTTATGCCAAATTTAGCCTTATGAAACCTGAATTTATGTAACTAATTGTGAAATAAGCAATTAACCCTCAATTTTTTCACACTTAAAATGCTCCTGTATGTAACTCAAATTTACTCAATGTTGCTACAATATAGATAGATATACCTTTAGTTGTACAAAAAATCTCCAATCAAGCTAAAAAACTACAAAATTGAAATAAAAAGGGGACAAATAACATGGGCAATATACCTATTTATGCCTGTCTATGCGCCTATGGAGATTATTATTAAATATTAATATTATTTTTTGAATTAAACTAGGATCCTCGCATGGCAGAACTTTTGACGGATAGATTTGGCTCTACAGAGCGCTTGATGGTAACCTTTTTATAATTCTATATTTTTATAATTCTACATATTGGTATTGGTTAAGTGATAAGACTTTATTCATATTGGTACCAGTATTGAACTGAGAGTCTAAAATACCCTGCAATTCAGTATGGACATATGGTACATGTTGTTGTCATTTAAAAAGGAGCATTTGACTTCTTTTTGCTTCAAAGTTACTTTCTTTTTGTTCTTTTTTGACCTAGTGTTGTTTATATTATATCTACAGCTTATTCAAGAAGATATAACGAAATGTCATATCCATTCTCATATTGCACCATTGTTAGAGGATAATAAATCTGCAGGATCGGAACAGAAACGGGCAAAGGTAGTGTACCTTATTTTCTTAATATCAATTTTCTCTCAAATTTGTAAAAGCTTTGTAAAGAAATTGGTGTTTTTTGCTTTCCTTTTGTAAAAAGAGGAAATCCAAAATGTTATAGATCTTATCACCCATCGTATTTTTTATTTTATTTTAGGTAGTAGCAAATTTACCGTTTAATATAAGTACTGAGGTTATTAAGCTCCTTCTTCCTATGGGCGAAACTTTCTCTGTTGTTGTCCTTTTGCTTCAGGTTTGTTATGAATATCGAACACTTTCCTTTAAAATGTAGTTTATAAGTTATTTATTATAATTAAACATTAATTTATTTACGTTATTTCAACTATATGGTAGTGGTACCCAATATAAGAAAGCGGTAACAACGAAAGTTATTCTTGATATTACAAATTTAATAATGAAAAATATTTTATTAATATTGAAATCCATTTTTTGTACTATTTTTTGTGAAATTAAAGTTATTATGTTTCATACTTATTTAAAGGATGAGGCAGCCGTACGCTTGGTGGATGCTTTTCAAACACCAGAGTATCGATCGATCAATATTTTTGTCAATTTTTACTCAGGTACCTTTTTCTGTGAAAATTACAAGTTAGTTGTTTTATATTTTTGTTTATTTGATGATTTGAAAAAAATGCATGTACTTATTGTGGTTTGTATGGCTATGTCTTGGTGTGCATTCTAGGGCTTAAGGTTTCTTTTGAAATTTTAGTTTCTTTATCTCTTGGTAATGTATATATTAACTGCCTTTTTTGCTTTTGACAAGTTTTTGTTTTGAAGGTGGTGGCAGTTATTACTATTTTTTTCTGTGTACCTAAGTAACTTGAATATTTTCTACTTGTTAATTCACTAGCATAAATTCTTAAATTATTATTTCATACATATTTGCAACTAAAAGTTAACTCTCTCTCTCTCTCTCTCATGGTGCCTTAAAATGTATTGTTTTCATGATTTGCAGATCCAGAATATAGATTCAAAGTAGGAAGAGAAAACTTTTTCCCCATACCAAAGGTATGCTCCTTCCTTTACAAAAATAAAATAACATGACACAAAATGCATATAATCCCATCAAATAAAATATTGGGTAGATTTCACCATAGGTCACCCAACTTTCAAATAGGTCTATTTTTTTTCCCCCTTGTTTGTGTAGTTGTGCAATTTGGTGATGGTAAATTGAGGCTAATTCTTCTTCTTTTTCGTTTTGTTTTCTTATTAGTAATGTGTTTGAGCTTTAACAACAATTTTTTCTTTCTTTTCTCTTTTACTTTTTGCAGTTTGATGCTGCAATTGTTAGATTTCAATTGAAGCAAATTTCGGAATATCCACCTGTTGCTTCTCCCAAGACCTTCATTTCTATGGTCAGTGGTGATTAAGATTTTTCAATACTTAATCTTCTGTTGTATTTTTTGTAATATTAGGTCATTTCTAACATACAGTTGCATTATATATACTGTTAAAGTTATTGTTGATTTAATTTTCATATCTAGTCTTCTTCTGTTACCCTCTCCGTCTCCTATTGTGGTACCAATCATATTTGTACAACAAAATGAAGAACATAAAAACAAAAAAAATGATCATAAACCTACCAAAAAAAGGATTTGTACTGAAATCTGTGTTGTACCTTGATTTCAGGTAAAATCTGCTTTTCATGGGAAGAGAAAAATGTTAAGAAAAACGCTTCAGCATCTCTCTACGTCTGTTGAGATTCAGTCAGCTCTTGAGGATATCGGACTCCCAAACACGGTATGCGACTTGGATATACAAAAAAAAAATAAGAAAATTTACAATTGCATCCCTCCTTTTTGTTGATATTGTACAATTGGTACATTTCAGTCAGCCTAGCCAACTATAGGACCTTTTTGTTTCCTTTTTTGTTGTTTAATTGAACAAGCGATGGTTAATTGCAAAATTTAGAACTTGATTGCAAAATTTCGGGTTAACTGAGGCTCAAAGTAGATCTTAATTGCAAAATTTGATCACGTTTTTAATTGCTTGAATATTTGCAGTCAAGGGCCTGTGAACTAACTTTGGACGATTTTGTGAGGTTGCATAATTCCCTGGTAAAATCATAGATTTTACCTCACGTTGTAGATTCTCAACACCTCCTATAAAGTAGATTGGATTTTTTTTCACCTCTCTATATAGTGTTAAGGTTAACTAGGGGCCAGCTCTTTTTTCTATATGTAACTAGGATAAATTTCACGCTATGTAAGAGTATGTAAAATTTAATGTTTTGAACTGGGAGTTCCCCTTTGTTTATTTGAACTCCTTACTAGGATGGTTACAGTTTAATGTTTTTCTCATTGTTAAATGTTAAGCATCTTAACTTAAGAAATACTTTTGTTACTATGTAAGAGTGTGCCAAAAAATGATAAGAAATATTTTTGTAAAAGAGATGCATCGACACCAGTCTAAAGATTGGATTTGGAGGCTTGAGATAATGAATTGGTGGAAAAACAAGCTTCAACTTAGGGGACAAGTTTCAGCTAAATAAAAAATGATGATGCTAAAGATACAACATAATCTATTATTAGCAATAAAAATCAAATCACATACAAGTTATCATGCAAAACCAACAAAATAAAAATATCCTCTAAAATAATCCCTCAAATGACAGCATCAGTTAAATAAAATAAACATTGTTCAAGCACAAACTTCCAATCTTCATCATAAAAACTACATCAAATTTAAAAGGCCATTAGTTCGGATTCCATCACGCCTTTTCTACAGGAGAGGGTGGCATGCTGTAGAACAGAAAACATAAAATATATAGTTAATACAAACATAATATAATTTAAAAAGAAACACAAACTCCATGGTTATATTAGCATTTCATTAAGTTGCATCATATAATGTTTTCAAGTATCAAAAGATATCTCATTGGTCAAAATCATGTCACAAACGCAAGAAGAGAAACAATCTGATTTAATTAGGATCTATAGACTTAAACAAATGATCTGCTTTTAAACTAGATGTATATATACATCAAGACCTGGTAAATTTCCACATATTAAGAATTCTGGATTGACAATCAGCCACTATATTCGAGATAATTACAGCTTCGGAAGGAAATTTTGTTACTTTTAAGTTTTCGAAATGGTAAATTTGGTCGTTTCAGTTTCATCAGGATAATGACATTTTGAGTTTTTTATGGAAGGGTATATATATGAAATTACACAAAAATGTCAATTGTGTTAATAATATATACCTGTGGTCCATAGCATGGCCGTTCTCAGGGCTTTCATCACGACCCCTTTTAGGGCTCTCCGAAACCCTAGTTTTCGGGCTTTCTGAACGCCTTCCTTTTTTAGGGCTTTCATCACGCCTATAACCTTTAGGACTTTCAGACCGCCTTTCTTTTTTAGGGCTTTGAGATCGCCCTCCGTTTTTAGGGCTTTCTGATCGCCTTTCTTTTTTAGGGCTTTCAGATCGCCTTTCTTTTTTAGCGCTTTCATCGCGCCTATAATCTCTAGGGCTTTCAGATCGCCTTTCTTTTTTAGGGCTTCCATCACGCCTAAAATCTTTAGGGCTCTCAGATCGCCTGTTCTTCCTAGGGCTTTCAGATCGTCTGCTCTTTCTAGGACTTGCAGAACGCCTGCTCCGTTTAGGGCTTTTTGAACGGTCTGTTTTAGGGCTTAACGAACGCCTGCTTTTAGGGTTTTCATCACGTCCATTATTTTTAGTGCCGTAATCAGGGCTCGCTCGTTCACGTCTGTATCGATCCGGACTACGAGACCTATTAAAAATATTACAAAATGTGCAGGGTTAGTTTTGTAATAAACCGTATTAATTATTATGAGTCCAGTTAATCTAAATTTAACAAAACAACGGGCTTCAATATTGGACAAGATGTGAGTAGAACACCAACAAGGAAACCAGAACAAAAAGAAAATTAAAAATTCAGCTAGCAGAGAATTAGAATCTACAGAAATTTCATTTTCAATCTTTCTAACATATAATCAAACTTTCAGCTATATTTTGGAATCATTTATGACTTCCACTATTATTATTTAGATAAATTGAAAAAACAAAATTACTGACCTTTCACGGCCGCGGTACCGGTCCCTGTCTCGGTCGTCCCTTCTATTAGGGCTTTGATTTCCGTTTCTTCTCTCTTCGTCATCTCTTATTGCATACTCTACTGTTATAACCCGGTCCAATAATTTGCTGTTTAACAGGACATAATAATGTTAATTAGAATCATGTTAGACTTGATAGTGGTAAAACTCTCATTTCAGCTGTCCCCTTTTTTTCTTTTCATTCTAAATAAACCCAATATTCTTTCTAATCCCAACATTGACGATTTTTCTAGGGTCCAATCCATTTAATTCACTATTTTGTGAATTTGTGTTCTCTCTAAGGTTTCACCAGTGAAATCTGTGTTTTTTCGTTTATTTTGGGGTACTGACCTAGAGTTGGTAGCTTCAAAAGCCTTAATCGCATCATCCAGATTCTCGTACTGCACAAATGCGAAATTCTTCCTGATCCTGACATTGACAATCTTTCCGTATGGATCGAAATGCCTCTCCAGATCTCTGACGCGCGTGTTGACCGGGTCAAAGTTGATGACGAACAGCGTCTTGGCCGGCTTCACGCTGCCCGGAGACCTCCTCGAACTGCCCGACCTCCTGCCCCCGCCTCCCCTCTCATCCTACAAACAAATCAAACAAATAAATAAATAAACAAATAAATAATAAATAAAATGGAATGAAATTATTTATTTAATGAGGTACCTTTGTCCATTCGACACGAAGTCTGCGACCTTTTCGCCCAAATTCGGTCCTGTCGAGGGCTCGGATCGCATCGTCAGCGTCCCTCTCATCCTCCATGTACACAAATGCAAACCCTAAATTGCAATTTTTACAAGAGTTCATCAATGACAAAAATAAGATAAATCATATTCAAACCAAACAAGGTGAGAAAAATGAATGAAAAGAAAACTGAAGCGTGCTGTGTCGGTCCGTCCTGTTAAAAACTAAGAAACAAAATTTGGGCTATTAAGCAGGAACAGACCTTTTTGGTATATGTAGAGGTAGAACAAAGGAGGAAAAATTGTGTAAATAGGCAATTTGCATTTGGTGGTTGGTGGAACTGAATGAGAAATTACGGTTGTGCCCTTGGCCTCCTGTGCGGCTTGGATTTGCACGGTATGGATGAGAGAGAGAAAGAGGCAAAATATTGATTCTAGAGAGAGAGAGAGAGGATTGGTTGGTTGGTTAAGTGCCCAAAATGGAAAGGTGGGGCTCGGTACATCATCCAATCATTATATTATTTCCTGCAGCAAAGAAATTGCTGAGTATTGCGCCATAATTAACTTATGGAATAATTTTCATGAAATATCATGTATATCCCGTATGAGAGAGAGAGAGAGAGATGCAGTTTCTCCTTGTGTCTATGTAGCACTGAAATTGCCATACATTTGAGAGCCAATGGCACCTGTAATACTTTCTTTCACTCAAAATAAAAGTAGGCCACTTTAGGTATTTTTGCAAATTACACCATTTTTTTATATATTGAAATCAGGAAAATATCTTCAGTGTGTAATTTGCAAATAAGCTAAATTGCTGGCTGTAATCGGCAAAACAAAATGAAATAAATAGAGAGAAGCTAAAAAGCGTACCAGATTTAATGTCTATTTTTTCAACTCGCCCGTACCGCCTAAAAAGCCTCTCCACTTCAGATTGTCTCGTATCATAGTCAAGATTCCCGCAGAAAATTGGCTTCATCTCTCTATCTCACAAGTTTACAGCTAAACACCGCTTTTGTCTGAATAGTACAAATTAGAATAAAAAAAAACTTAATAAGTAAGATGCAGTTACAGAAAAATGAGGTCAAATTAAGAGTTAATTGATGCTAAGATGGGTTAAAACGAGGCTTAAATAACACTTTACGCCATATCTAGTAGCAAAAGAATGAACTGGATACAGCAACTGTGACGATTCAACCATTGGGCCCAGCATTTCCAGACTATTTACTATTTCGGTTTAATTCGCAACTATTGCACAACACGAGCTAACGGAAGATAAATTAGCTTAACAGAGGCTTAATCGGCACTTTTAGGCAGGCCTAGCACCAAAATACACAATCGATCTAGTACCTGTACCGATTTAATCAACTACAGCCTTTTCTCCCATTAGGGTTTAAACTTAACAGTTGCGGTAGATTGAAGCTAATAAGCAATGCACAGTTGGATCACTTAAAAGGCAACGATAGCAAAAGAAGAGGGAAATCGGAAGGGAAAAAACGAGAATAGAGAAAGAGAACAAACCCTAGCCGCCGCTTCTGCTGATCTGACTTGTTGTGAGTTGCGACCGAAGAGGAAAAATCTCTCTCTAGCTAACAAAGCAGCGGAATTTTCCAAAAACCCCCGAACTATTTTTAATATTTCAAAACAAAAGTATAATTAAAAATATATTGTGTCATTTTCTATTTCTTCTATTTATCAAGTCAAAAATGTCATTATAGAAATTTGTTTTAAAATGCGTGTACTTCTGATATTTTACTTCAAAGTTGTGCAGGAATGGAAAAAATTCCTATAATAATTTATTACATAGTATTATTTTTTTACTTCTATTATGATGTAAAATATTTTATTATAATAATAAATAAATAAGAATCAAAATATCAAAAAAGGAAAATTTCATAAACTATTATATTATAAAAGAATTCAATAAAATTGTTCACACTGCTGTTCCATTGGTCATCAAATTATCATTCTTACAATAACCAGCAGACGCGTTATAACCAAATATGTATTGATTCTGTGATGTTACTATACATACATGTATAATTTGAGTTTGATACAATATTACGAGCATGTAACAACAAATATCAGCACATACATCAAATAGACAAATTGGATTAAAATTAGTGCGCAATTTAGATAAAATCCCGAGGGGAAACTTTTTAAATCATACAATTTCATTCCAAAACAGAATGAGATTAACACTTATCCATGAATTTCCAAAAAGGACGAGCATAAAATCAAAATGTATAAACAGCCTAGAAATGCACTCAACGATTTATAAGTACATAAAAAGGTGATAAAAAGTTGTCAGCATAAAATGCCTTCGAGAAAAGAGACCAGAAGCCAGAGACACAATAAAAAACAACATAAAAAAGTTGAATACAATAAACAATTTTCTGCAACTAAATAAAAAAATTTAAGTACACAAAGCCATTTCATTTATGCAACCTGAATCATTACTTGCTTCTTTTCATATCATATAGCACACATGAATCTGCTGCTGATTTCATCTGCAATTATTTTAGTAGAAGGAACAAAATTGATATTTGAGTGACCATGAGAGAGCAATTGTTGGTGACATATATGGTCGGTGTATAATTGCAAACAAATTTATCCAAAAATATAACTAGAGAAACAAATAAATGTGTAATCATTAGCATAAGTACCTGTATAACATTGATAATTTGCTTCACTGCCCATCCAAAAAGAGTCAACACAAATACTAAGGAGACAATGGACCACTGTGCAATTATGCTCATTGATACCTGCTTAGTTTTAAAAATCATTAATTTATTGAAAAAAGGAAAAGCATCTATTTTCTTTCAAGTATAAAATGCACACTATATATACAAGAATTTCATCTGTAATTAGAAAGCCACTCTTAAATCACTAAGCAATGATTAAGGAGCAATTTCAGATAGAAATTACTGTGTGAGAAGCGAAATTACTGTTTTTCCTTTAGAAAAGAATATGAAAAGAAACGTATTTAAGACATTCAAATTATACTGTATGCCCATTTGTGATTTTGTATATAAGTACAAGGTGATGCTTTTCATAATAATAAACAAAGCAAAGCAAGTTGGCTTTGTAACAAAAAAAGCAGAATATAAATAATCAGTTCTCTAACAAAAAAAAGAGAGAGAAATAGGTACTTACATCCAACAGATTTGGAGCTTTTTCATCAGCAAAGAGAAACAGGATGATATACAACACCTACAATAATACACATGAACTTATTTATATATACTGCTGCACTGAAAAAATTCCTTCAATTGAGGTATTTCTGTCTTGTATTGTATGGTTTGCTTAATATGCTAAAAAGACCCTTAAAAAGATATTAATTAGCACGAATGCTTATACCTCACAAGCAACACAACAGAAGGCCATGAAAGGTCTATAACCATAGTACGCCTTTAAAAGCCAGTTGCTCTTATCTCTCACATCCTTATGGCTTGTCTTGCCCGATAAAAACGAACTAAAAATATCAAAAACAACATTAGAAATTCAAATCAAAGTTCACAGAATAATTGATAGGAAATAAAGATCAATATATATGTACCTATACATTTGAAGCCAATGACTTGTGATATCCAGTCCTAGCAACGCCAGAAATATCAGTCCTGGCCTGACAAACAAATTTTCACCAAAATGGGTGTGTTTATTTTGTAATATCAAAATTTTAGCAACCTACAAAAATTTAGTGCATTAAATAAATACCTATAGAACTGAGAGAGGAGTGCCAATAAACAAGCAGTACTAACCCTAAAAAATAGAGAAACAAGAGAATAAATTTAGAGTAATAACTCATTGTACTCGATAAAAAGAAACGAGAGGCAAGATATGATAAAATGAAAAAAAGAATTAAGATAGAGAGAAATGCATGGAGCAAACCTGTCAGTTACCATGTCCAACACAGCTCCAAAAGTAGAGACTGTAAAAAACAGATTATATAATTGAATTTTAGTACACATTAAAATCATACTAACACCATATAGTGTAGAGAGAGAGAGAGATGTTGTAAATATAACCTTGATTGAATTTTCGTGCAAAATGTCCATCTAATCCATCCAACACAAAGCTGTAAAAAAATATATATCATTAATAATTAGAAAGAAAAAACTGGTTTTATACAGGCGAATTTACACTGGCCTGGTACCAATACCACGATGAATGTACAAAACCAACCTGAAAAAGTAAAGGAACGCAAAAAGCGGTTTGTTCGTGTAGCAAAGTGCAAATCCAACCAAATTTATGATCACTCTCATGTATCCTACATAAACACAATAAATTCAAAAGAAAAAGGTTATAGTAAAAATTATTGAGCAAAAAAGGAAAACAGAAGAATATAAGGGTTGATTTAGAATAATATAAGGGTAGTTAAGAATAATACCTATAACATTAGGGATGTAGAGATAAACTGAAAGCACTTTTTCTGGTTGAGCCATTTTGTTGAACAATTAGCAATCAATTCATCTAACTATTCGATTCCCAATTGCAGCAACCTTCCGATGAAGATAAAAACAGAACTGGAAAATAGAGACAAAAATGTAAGAACAGGACATCTAATGTAGGGAATAAATAAGATAGATCTCGATTGAGTTGTGATCGGAGCATTCCATTTGAGGACAATTGATCCAGTTTACGGCTATGATCAGATCGCAGTTAGTGGACAACTTGAGGAATCTGGCAAGAATGAACGGAAACAAGAGATGGAAACGAGACTTACCTGTCAGATCTCGACGGAAGAAGCAAGAGTGGAAGGAAGTCAGAGGAGATAGAGCGCAACTACGCCGACACCGAGAGCATGCTATCTCGCTGTCGCCGACGGAGGAGAGACGAGTCTGGGTACGCCTGAGAACAGCTAGAGACTCACCGCCGTGGAAGAATTTGAAAAGTTAAAAGACGTAAAGAGTGATACACTTTCAGGCTTTGCTTGGTTTGGGGGTAAAAAGAGAAAAGGTAAGGTAAGGGAATATTAGAATCAGAGGCGAGGATGAGGTCTTAGTGGAAGATTCGTTTGACGAAGAAGGAACTGAAAGAGAAGATGACGCCGCCTACCTTTCCTCTCTTTACCCCCAAACCAAGCAAAGCCTGAGAGTATACCACTCTTTACGCCTTTCAACTTTTCAAATTTTTCCACGGCGGTGAGTCTCCAGCTGTTCTCAGGCGTAACCAGACTCGTCTCTCCTCCGTCGGCGACAGTCGAGATAGCATGCTCTCGGTGTCGGCGTAGTAGCGCTTTATCTCCTCTGACTTCCTTCCACTCTTACTTCTTCCGTCGAGATCTGACAGTCAAGTCTCATTTCCATCTCTTGTTTCCGTTTATCCTTGCCAGATTCCTCAAGTTGTCCACTGACTGCGATCTGATCGTAGCCGTAAACTGGATGATAGTCAAGATTCCCGCAGAAAATTGGCTTTATCTCTCTATCTCACAAGTTTACAACTAAACACCGGTTTTGTCTGAATAGTACAAATTAGAATAAAAAAAAAAATCTTAATAAGTAAGATGCAGTTACAAAAAAATGAGGTCAAATTAATTGATGCTAAGATGGGTTAAAACGAGGCTTAAATGACACTTTACGCCATATCTAGTAGCAAAAGTACGAACTGGATACAGTAACTGTGACGATTCAACCATTGGGCCCAGCATTTCCAGACTATTTACTATTGCGGTTTAATTCGCAACTATTGCACAATACGAGCAGCTAATGGAAGATAAGTTAGCTTAACAGAGGCTTAATCGGCACTTTTAGGCAGGTCTACCACCAAAATACACAATCGATTTAATCAACTATTAGGCTTCTTTTCCCTTTAGGTTTTGAACTGGACAGTTGCGGATATATTGAAGCTAATATGTAAAAATAATTGGATCACTTAGAAGCAAGGATAGCAAAAGAGGAGGGAAATCCGAAGGAAAAAAACGAGAAAAGAGAAAGAGAGCAAACCCTAGCCGCCGCTTCTGCTGATCTGACTTGTTGCGAGTTGCGACCGAAGAGGAAAAATCTCTCTCTAGCAGTCCAGCTAACGAAAAGCAGCGGAATTTTCCAAAAACCCCCGAACTATTTTTAATATTTCAAAATAAAAAATAGATTGAATGTTTTACACCCTTATGATATTAAGTTTATTTTTTTTAATAGTTTATAATATTAATTTCAACATAAACTCTAGTTAGATTTATTTACAAAAATATACCTCATTTTTCTAAGATTTTATTTCTCGTAATTACTTTTGCTAAATTTAAAAAAGGAAAAATTAAGACATTAAATTAATATATCATGATATTATAATGAAAATTTTCCATCCTATACAACTATGTGAAGTAAATATAAAAAATACACAGATTTTAAAACAAATTCCTAAAATTTTCGGACTTGAGAAGTCCCAACGGAGAAAAGTAAAATGAAAAATTTCAATACTCCATTCATATTGAGAAAAAAAAGTATAATTAAAAATATATTGTTTCATTTTCTATTTCTTCTATTTATCAAGTCAAAAATGTCATTATAGAAATTTATTTTAAAATGCGTGTACTTCTGATATTTTACTTCAAAGTTGTGCAGGAATGGAAAAAATTCCTATAATAATTTATTACATAGTATTATTTTTTTACTTCTATTATGATGTAAAATATTTTATTATAATAATAAATAAATAAGAATCAAAATATCAAAAAAGGAAAATTTCATAAACTATTATATTATAAAAGAATTCAATAAAATAGTTCACACTGCTGTTCCATTGGTCATCAAATTATCATTCTTACAATAACCAGCAGACGCGTTATAACCAAATATGTATTGATTCTGTGATGTTACTATACATACATGTATAATTTGAGTTTGATACAATATTACGAGCATGTAACAACAAATATCAGCACATACATCAAATAGACAAAATGGATTAAAATTAGTGCGCAATTTAGATAAAATCCTGAGGGAAAACTTTTTAAATCATACAACTTCATTCCAAAACATAATGAGATTAACACTTATCCATGAATTTTCAAAAAGGACGAGCATAAAATCAAAATGTATAAACAGCCTAGAAATGCACTCAAAGATTTATAAGTACATAACAAGGTGATAAAAAGTTGTCAGCATAAAATGCCTTCGAGAAAAGAGACCAGAAGCCAGAGACACAATAAAAAACAACATAAAAAAGTTGAATACAATAAACAATTTTCTGCAACTAAATAAAAAAATTTAAGTACACAAAGCCATTTCATTTATGCAACCTGAATCATTACTTGCTTCTTTTCATATCATATAGCACACATGAATCTGCTGCTGATTTCATCTGCAATTATTTTAGTAGAAGGAACAAAATTGAAATTTGAGTGACCATGAGAGAGCAATTGTCGGTGACATATTTGGTTGTGTATAATTGCAAAGAAATTTATCCAAAAATATAACTAGAGAAACAAACAAATGCGTAATCATTAGCATAATTACCTGTATAACATTGATAATTTGCTTCACTGCCCATCCAAAACGAGTCAACACAAATACTAAGGAGACAATGGACCACTGTGCAATTATGCTCATTGATACCTGCTTAGTTTTAAAAATCATTAATTTATTGAAAAAAGGAAAAGCATCTATTTTCTTTCAAGTATAAAATGCACACTAAATATACAAGAATTTCATCTGTAACTAGAAAGCCACTCTTAAATCACTAAGCAATGATTAAGGAGCAATTTCAGATAGAAATTACTGTGTGAGAAGCGAAATTACTGTTTTTCCTTTAGAAAAGAATATGAAAAGAAACGTATTTAAGACATTTAAATTATACTGTATGTCCATTTGTGATTTTGTATATAAGTATAAGGTAATGCTTTTCATAATAATAAACCAAGCAAAGCAAGTTGGCTTTGTAACAAAAAAAGAAGAATATAAATAATCAGTTCCCTAACAAAAAAAAAGAGAGAAATAGGTACTTACATCCAACAGATTTGGAGCTTTTTCATCAGCAAAGAGAAACAGGATGATATACAGCACCTAAAATAATACACATGAACTTATTTATATATACTGCTACACTGAAAAAATTCCTTCAATTGAGGTATTTCTGTCTTGTATTGTATGGTTTGCTTAATTTGCAAAAAAGACATTTAAAAAGATATTAATTAGCACGAATGCTTATACCTCACAAGCAACACAACAGAAGGCCATGAAAGGTCTATAACCATAGTACGCCTTTAAAAACCAGTTGCTCTTATCTCTCACATCCTTATGGCTTGTCTTTCCCGATAAAAACGAACTAAAAATATCAAAAACAACATTAGAAATTCAAATCAAAGTTCACAGAATAATTGATAGGAAATAAAGATCAATATATATGTACCTATACATTTGAAGCCAATGACTTGTGAAATCCAGTCCTAGCAACGCCATAAATATCAGTCCTGGCCTGACAAACAAATTTTCACCAAAATGGCGTGTTTATTTTTGTAATATCAAAATTTTACGACGGATAGAAATATATCAAGCTTAATAGTTTTAGTGCGTTAAATAAGTACCTATAGAACTGAGAGAGGAGTGCTAACAAACAAGCGGTGCTAACCCTAAAAATAGAGACAAGTAAATAAATTGAGAGGAATAACTCCTTTCACTTAATAAAAATAAACAAGTGAAAGAAAGAATTAAGATAGAAAGAAATACGTGAAACAAACCTGTCAGTTACCATGTCCAACACAGCTCCAAAAGTAGAGACTGTAAAAATCAGATTATATATTTGAATTTCAGTACACATATTAAAATTATTGTTCCTCTTATAGCAAATGGCTAATTAACCCCAAATTTGGGCCAATCAAGTATCAAATCAGTTGTGCAATTGAACTCCAGCAATAGAAGGAAAAAGATGGAAGTGCTTCAATCACTCAAATTGGTACTAACACCATAGAGAGAGAGAGAGAGAGAGGGGTTGTAAATATAACCTTGATTAAATTTTCGTGCAAAATGTCCGTCCAATCCATCCAACACAAAGCTGTAAGAAAAACATATATCATTGGAAATAAAACAATATATTATATAGGAAAAATTATAAAATTTACACATTCCGCCAAGGGTCGATATCACATTATTTTGAAAGAAATGATATTTTGCTGATTTATTTTTTAAAAAAATAGTATTAAAAAAAAATCGAGTTGTCCCCCATCAGAGCCCATTTCGTTTCGTGTCTTATCAAAAGCATCCAATCGCATGTAGGGTCTTTTTTGCAATTCAGAGAAAATATAGGGTCATTCTTGAAAATTTCTCATATATTTTTGGTCCCTCCACTCTAGGGGCCAACACAAAAAGGTCCTTCGTCGAAGAAATTTTTATTTTTATTTTTCGAAGTAGTCCTTCGGTGAAAGAGAAGTTGATTTTCTGAGTCAGTTGCGGAGACAGACAACAATGGAAGAGGAAAGCGGTCTCGAGCTAAGGCTGGGCCTTTCGCTCGGAGGCTCCAAATCCAATCCAAATCCTCAACGAAATCCCGATGCGACGCCGCCAAACCCTAAACGAAACCCTAAGCCCGACGAAGGAAGCTCCACCCAGAACTTCACGAATCTGTTCCAGAACCACAATAACCTGCCCGAGTTGGCTTCTGAAGTTCGAACCAAGCAAAACGGAGGGGAAGGACAAGGAGGTCCGAGTTCGGTTCTGATTGATTTGACTAAAAGCTCGCATTTGTCGATTAACACCGGTGAGGGATCAGTGGGAGAGAATGATGATGTGGCGGAGTCTCATGAGACCGAGGGGTCGAATTATAATTCGGATAATAAAGGGGGTGCGAGTGCGAGCGGAGTTACGATGAACAGTTTTTCAGGCGGAGTTCCTGTTTCATTTCAAGCTGCAAATCATGTGGTAAATCGAAATGTGTGATTTTACGTATTTCTACTGCTCAATCAGAATGATGCATGCACTGTAAATCAAATTGCAATTTTGTTTCAAGTTTTTCCAAATGAAGCCTGTATCTGAAGTCTCAATTTCACCTTTGGGCTCCATTTTAGTTCCAATTAAACAATGAAGCATGAAAAGAAAAGGTATGCCAAGTTAGGTTGTTTTTTTTTTGCTGAGCATGTGTAATTGTGTGGTGCAGATGATGCCGAGTGGCGGTGAAAGAGCGATGCCAGCTCAGCAGGTGGCGTTTGGTTATTCTTCAGTACAGCTCCCAACACTTGAGACTAACCCTGTGTGGGTGTACAATAATCATACGGGGAGTAAAGAACTTGCCGAAGAGGATGAAAGGAAATCACAAGGTAAATCGCTAGTGGTTATTGCAGTGAGCTGATTAGAGATAGTGTTTGTAGTATATATTAATTATAACTTGTACCAGTATAATACCAGTGAATGAAACGTACAATAACTGTCACATTTTCGTTTCCTATATTTTAATATTCACTCGTTATTGAATTATCAAATAGCATAATACGAACTTCAATCAAGAACCCTACATTTATCATGATATATTTTGTGTGTTTGGTTGTCTAATCTATTGAGCCTACTGCTTCCCATTTTACAAATGCACAATAAGATCACTATATTCCCATTTCTTTCATTTTCTTTCCCTTTTTTTTACTAACTTCTTTTTTTGGTGCTCTTTTTCAAATTTCAGGCTCAATGAAGCCAAACCAAGACAATCATATCTCCGCATCACCATCTTCTCAAACCGAACAAATCAACACCACCAAACCAAACCCAAACCCAAACCCAAACCCAAACCCAAACCCTAACCCTAACCATCCAATACGACGTGGTCTGTCGCCCAACATAACGTTCGGCGGATCCGGGTCCCGGCCGGATCTTCCGTGGGTCACCACTACCGGGTCGGGTCCGGGCGGGAAATGCATATCGGGCGTGACTTACAAACACGGCCGAGACCAGATTCGGATCGTTTGCGCTTGTCATGGGACCCACATGTCGCCCGAAGAGTTTGTTAAACATGCGAGTTGATTTTGAAGCGTGTTTTGTGTTGTGCGTGTTTCTCAATCGACTCTTGCGTATGTAGAGATTTACGGAGTGGTTGGTGATGCGATAATTTCCTGCTAGTTTTTAATGTTGATGATTTCTTGTCTGGGTTTACCTGTGATATTCTTCGATTGGAACTTAAATATTGTCTGCCTCTTTGTTCGTTGTATAACTCGTGTAAGTTCCTTAGCAATTCAGAAGGTGGTAATAATAATAATAATCTGAATTGTGTTACTGAAAGAAATAATTTCAGTAGGCCAATCTTGTCTATACATGTACCAATGTTGTTCAACTTTTAAGGAATGCGTAATGGAATGATTAGTATATTGGATTTATTTTTAAATAGGCATGATATTTGATGTAGTTGGTGAATTGTATTGTTATCAGGGGCAATATTGAATCCTGGTAGGTCTTCATATCAAATCATTTGAAAACTTACTAATGGCTTTATAAATTAGTGCAAATGGCTGACCACTATCCTGATTCTCTTCAATTTATTATGTACACTAATACTTTTGTTATGCAACTTAAAATATGAGTGAAATAATCGTGTATACATTATACCAACTGCTACATAAGTATTAATTTGACTGTACTGCCACGTTTTAATGGTTTATTAAGAACAAAAACCCTCATGTGTCATTGTTGTTCTAGTAATAATTGTTCGAGTATTTATGATATAAAAGGAATTTTCATAAATAAAACAGTGATAAATCTACTTAAAAGAAGATTTACGGGCCAATTGTGGGATCCAGATTTGTAGAACGATCTAGATTTATTTTTCACTTCAATTTTATGTGATCACGCTATTTCTAAAAAGACATAAATTACATTAAAAGATAACTACAATATCCGCATCATAACGCAAGAATCATCCTAACTTAATTTACTTATTAGAAGATGACGACTATCTAGAGAAAACAAGTTTTTTTAGAACGAACCTACAATTAGGTTGACTTTGCTAAATAGACACAACAAGTTTGTATTTAATAATAACAAAAAATAATTAGCAAAAGGATCATCTAGACAAAATGATGAGTAGGATACTCATTTTCCTCTCCATTATAATCATAATAAAGCCTCTCTCCTTTGCGAATATCTCGAATGGCTATTAACAGAACCCGGCATTCCCCATCCACATCAAATCTCACGCATTTCAAATTCTGCTTCTTTTTACCATCCCTGCATTTTTTAAATCAAGATTAAAAATAGAGTTTTCCAAGAAAGAAAATATTCTGAGACCTGAAAGTATGTACAAGATAAGCAACTGATGAAATCAACTAAGCATGTAATGCAAACAAGTTGCAAGATATAATATTGATAACAAGTAGAAGTTAAAAAAAAAAGGAAAAAAGGAAAGCAAATTCAGACTTGAAAATATTCTTACGGGGTATGATTATTGATGCCGTTAATGAACCTGGCAATATTACTTCTTTTGTCGGGGCAAATCACAAGACTTCTTGGTTTATCTTTGGCTGATAAAAGAGTCATCATGCTATCCCCTTCATAATTCTCTCTATTTTTCAAATAATCCACATCCCCCACATATTCTGTTATTATAGTCAGGTCCTTTATGGCTCTATCAGCCTCTACTGTAAACCTGCATTCGCAACAAATAAATATTGCACAAATATACTATTAGCGAAAGTTTATAAAATAATTACACAAATAGTGCACATGAAACTTTGCTCAACAAAAATATATCATGTATCACTTGTAATTGTTTTACAAGTTAAGAAAAATACTAATTGTAGTTTAGTGAGGGAGAGACTGACCCTTCGACAGGATCAAATACGACTAAAAGAGGAGGCCATTCACCTCTTTGCATCATACTTTTGCATTGGATTAAAGTCTCCTTATCCTCCCTTGATAATACCTAATGTCAATAAAACACTACATTAGGGTATTTATTAACCTTAGAACAAAATTTGCATTTTTAAAAGAAGTAAAGCTGAATATTTTTACCTGCATACCCCCTTTCTCTAATACTGCACAGTTAGCGGATTTAGGGGCCAAACCAGCCACATAGGTGAGCTCATTGCTAAACACTGCACCAGTTGCAGTAAGCGCAGTTGCAAGAGAAGCCATCTGTTCTAACCTCCTTTTAGGATCTTCACAAGGGTTGAAAGGCAGCAACCTTCTCTTCTTTCTTGTAGTTAGTACACTCCTTCTCTTTCTCTTTCTGCTGCATTCCATTTTGTCGAAATTCGATGAACGCTTTATTTTGAAGAAGTCTACTATTTTGGTTTGAATTAGAGGGAATTCTGCAAGCAAATTAGCAAAAACAAAGTTAGAGGAATTGTGTACCAGCAATAGAACGAACAAAAATAAAATGAGGGAGATCAGATCTGCTCATTGATATGGTTTTGCAAAATAATCCACAATAGAAGCTGATGAAACAGTTATAAATGAAATCCAAGAAAATCAAGAAGAAAAATTCAATCATAAATTCCAACAGAACAATCTACAGATGCACAGTAAGACACCGTAATGGAATACTACAAAAAGTAAAACGAAAACAATAGCAAGTTTTTGCATACTTTTAGGGGTTTTGTGGTCGGATGAGGAAGCAGGGGAGCAGCACGAGGGACAAGACCAGGATCCAGAAGGGACGCGCGGCAGAATGGGGCGGAGGCAGAAGGTGTGGTACCCGGCGTCGCAGCCGTCGCACAGGAGCAGCTCCGCCTCCGACTCGCCGGACCCGCAATTGGAACACGCGATTGAATCGATTGATTTATCCGCATTTGTTCGGTGCTTGCGTAGAGTTTTCGGAGCCATTTTTTAGAGGGAGGGAGGAGAGGGCGATAGAGAGTGTTGAGAAGTGAGGGCGGGGGAATGAATGGGGATATTGAGAGAGGGACTGTACATGGCGGGAAGGTTTTCGCGCCAAAAGTTTCCAGGCGTGGACAAGTTATTTCCAGAGCGCTGAGTGGCGTATTAACAGATACGGGGGGCAGCTGCCACCCAAGAAGTTAGTATATATATATATATATATGGGGCCGGTTATATTGACCCCACTTTATTTTACCCCATTTTTATTCCGTAGTTATAAAAAACAAAAATTCAAATTTCAACCGTACGGATGGAATATATATGTTTTGAATATGTTGTGGATCAATTTTCACAAGAATCGGAATATTATATCATTGCCATCGTGTATCATCAAAATTCATCATGTATCATCAAAACATATACATATTTTGATAATACATGATGGCAATGATATAATATTCCAATTCCTGTGAAAATTGATCCACAACATATTCAAAATACAAATATTCCATCCGTACGGTTGAAATTTGAATTTTCGCTTTTTATAATCAATTTTTTCACCGGGGTAAAAGTGGGGTAAAATAAAGTGGGGTCAATATAACCGGCCCCTATATATATATATATATATATATATATATAGAGAGAGAGAGAGAGAGAGAGAGAGAGAGTTTTGCTAATAAGCTAATATTATTATCAAGGAGTTGGTACTAACAATTTATAGACCCTTGAATCTGCTTTAATTTGTGTGCAACTCTTTGATCAACATATTTAGTAACTCTCTCTCTCTCTCTTTCACCTGAAAAGAAAATAAACCTTGAACCACAAAGGAAATAATTGCATAAATAGAAGTGCTTTTCCGAATATGGAACTTTTATTCGATATTCCGATTTCTTCTCTTCCAAAAAATCTCTTATTTTCATATATTTAAAAAAATAGGGGTTTGAAAAGAAATTGTTGGCATGTTTTGATTGAATTTAGAGATTAGAGTATTTTTGTAAATTTAAATTTTATATGAATTTTAGTTTGAAATTTATTTGTATGGATTATGATATGTGAGTTCATTAATTTGTAATGGATATATATGAATACGATTTGATTAAATTGTATGAATAATGTTAGTATGCATTTTGATTATAAAGTTTTATGAATTATTATCGTATGCATTTGATTTGAAATTTGTATGAATTTCTATGATGATAAAATTAAAGCAGATCAAACGATCCAAAAATCGTTAGTATCAAACGCTTTGTACTAACATTAGTTTCCTAGACGGACTCTCTCTCTCTCACTCTCTCTCTCTCCCTCTCTCTCTCTCTCTCTATATATATATATATATATATATATATATATATAATACTATATTTTGTAATAAATTTTACAAATTATATATATTCTGTTTCTCAAGATTTTTGTTGTATTTTTCACTACGTTATATTCTCTATTATGGTCCTCTTAAGAATTTGGGTCAAGATTTGAGTACAGGTCAAACGAACACAAAGTCTACCAAAGTTTATTGTGAGCATATTAGAATTGGTGTATTTAAGGCGTTTGTTTGTATTTACTGTTTTGTAATACATTATTTGAAACAAAACATGTTTTTTTGATTCTCTGTATAAATTGTATTTTTATTAAATGTTAGTTTTCATTTATATTTTAGATCATATTTAATTATATTATTGTAAAATATTTCTTTTACTATTTTGGTCTTAGTATAAAATAAAATAAAATAAATTGGTCTTAATAAAAAAATAAAAAAATGATAATGGTATTTTGGCTGCAAAAAAATGTTTTGTTTTTTTTATGAAATATCTAAGTTTTATCTACCATCAGGGGTAAAAAAAGAAACATATCACACAAGTGGGAATCTAAAATATTAATGCGATTTGAGAATTATTCAGAAATATTAGGTTGTTTTTGAAAAATCGTAGTATTTACACGTGCACAAACACAAAATAAGCTCTCTTATCTCTTTCTTCTCTCTCTCATTTTGTCCTTCCATTCCATCGTTCTCCACACTCCTCCACGCTCCCCCAGAGAGAGAGAGAGAGAGCGCAATGACGATTACAACAGCCATGCTGGGCGCCACGCGCCTGATACCAAGCTCTAACCCTAATCCCACTCTTCGTTCCAATCCAAGTTCTTTATCTACTAAAACACAAAAATGTCCCCAAATTATCCCGCAACAGATTGCTACTCTTTCTATCTCTGCTGCAGCGTTTACTACTATTCCGTTTTTGCTGTCTCCGCAGGTAAAGTGTCTCACCGTATTTTCTGTTTTATTGTTTTAATCTTTGGAGACTTGCGTGCATTAATACCAGTGAAACTTGTGTATTTGACCAAAGTCAAATAACGAAGCTATATCAGAGAGGAAATTATGTTATTTTCTCATAGGCGAACAATGTTGTAGAACTAATATGTCATAGCAAACTTGGAATGTCTCTCCATTACACTCATGTCGTATTGATACCATTGCATATAGACCCCTGAATTCTTTGAAATTAATTTTGTCAATTGCAAATTGGACTGTCACTATATTGACCAGTATACTAGTACTTTAATTTGTTCACAGAATCACAACATTGTCATTCTACACGACTGGTACAGCACTAATGTAGTATTCATGGATATATTGTAAATTAGGTTCCTTGTTGCCATCTTGTCATTTATTTTAGTTCACTCTAACATTCATGTAAATGTAAGTACAAAGTTCCCCACAACAAACATATGAATTGCAATCTTCCTTTGGTATATATGTAAACAACTGTTTGTTTTATTTTATTTTATTTGTATTGTAATTTATGAAGGAAGCAATGGCGGTTGGAGGAGAATTTGGTTTATTAGAAGGAAGAACAATAGCTCTAATTCATCCAATTGTTATGGGGGGCCTTTTTGCGTACACGCTTTGGTCTGGTTATCTTGGCTGGCAATGGCGCCGTGTCAGGACTATTCAGGTTAGAATATGTCATGATAATATCACCGAATGCCCTTATAATTTACCTGAAATGTTGGTCTACCATTCTCTCCTAATATTTTCAATAGGATAAAAAAAAATTCTCTGTCTGGGGGTTATTTCACATGTTTTATAGGAGTAGTTATCATACTTCCTGTTTTGTATGGATATATATGATCAATTAACTTTCTATGTTATTAATTGGAGTGTATAATTTGCAATGCATATCAATAATTTAATCTCTACTTGTCTGAGAAAATGTTTGTCATGCCAGGATGAGATAAACGAGCTGAAGAAAGAGGTGAAAGCGCCAGCTGTCACGCCAGAGGCTGTTACAGCTGGCGCTGGTGCTGACATGGCGGCTTCACCTCCACCGCCACCAGCCAAAGCGTCTCCAGCTGAGGGCAAGATCCAACAATTAACCGAGGCAAGTTTATTCTATATTGTACATAAAGGATATGTTGAAAAACCCAAAATATCATTTACCCCTCCACCCTGGCCCCAATTTCACCAAAGAAAATACCCAAATTACCCTCAATATTGGAGGCTTAGTTGAGCCTTCTTATAAGCTTTCCTTTATTGACTCGTAAATAGAAAGTAAAAGATGTTGGGAATGAAACAAAATGTTGAACTTTCAGGAGAGGAAAGCTTTACTGAAGGGAGGTTTTAGGGATCGGCATTTCAATGCAGGATCTATATTGCTTGGATTCGGTGTTTTGGAGTCGGTTGGTGGGGGTCTCAACACGTGGCTTCGTACCGGCAAACTCTTTCCTGGTCCCCACCTTTTTGCTGGCGCTGGTACGCTTTTTTTTCTTTCTTTCTAAGATTCGCGTACCAAATTTTCTGTTGGATTCATTCTGTTCACTTTCTTAGTACTTCTCTAGAATATCCATACACGCCTCAAGCATCATCTTGATCATTGTGAGATGTCATGTATTTTATTTTTTATGATTTTTTACCTGATTTAATATCTTTTATTTTTTTGCAGGTATCACGGTATTATGGGCGTTGGCTGCTGCGCTTGTACCGGCCATGCAGAAGGGAAATGAGACGGCGAGAAATCTACATATTGCATTAAATGCTTTAAATGTTGCATTGTTCATATGGCAAATACCGACGGGGTTTGACATAGTCTTGAAGGTCTTTGAATTCACTAAATGGCCTTAGAAGAGATGCATATACATACTCATTTATATATTACTTAAATTCTGTCGATTACCCCATCACCCTCTTTTCTAAATGCTTAAAGTTACTTTTTAGGCTGATGTAGTTAAGGGAAAATGCGTATCTTCCATTTTTGTTCTACAGTGTGTTATGGCTATATTCAAAAGTATATAAATACACTATATAATTTATACATCTCGACAACTACTTTGTTATGTTGTAATATGCTGCTCAGTTGTAAGTTTTATACATGAACATAACATGATCACTGCCAATTCTACTTTCCAAAGCAGTCTAGTACAAACGAAACGTTGTGGAAAAGAATTAACCATGAGTTCATTATTAAAGTGCTAGGATGCATTTGTTGACCAAATATCGTCCCAAGCTATACAAAAAATATTCATGACCCTGTCACAATAATATCATTGTTTTTTCTTCCCTTCTTTCACTGATTTATTACACTTGCAATACGTTTCATAATTTATTTTCTCCACACCCTCAATTCTGCAACATATATATTCCACTAAGCATACCCAGTACTATAATACACTAGTATTTTCTCACTTATCCATCGCCCACATAACTTCTGAACACACAAGTCCAATATCAATACTCATTCATTAAATTTAAATACTAAAGCAAACCAAACCATTTTTACAACACACACAACACCATTTCCTCAAAACTCGTCCTCAAAAAGATTCAACAACAATGCCACAAAAACTTCACAACACATAACCCCTCCTCAACCTATCAACCCCACTCACGAATAATCACTTCTTGACAACAACAAAGCCCCATCAACAATCTTCCATCCCGAATCAGTCCACTCCATCTCATACCGCGTAGAATAACAACTCACATTTTCACCCTCATTGTCTTCATCGTTTAATAAACGGGCGGATTCTTCAATCGTCGCCTCAACCGTGGCCTGACGGCCGTCCAATGAGACCGTCAAACTGTCGATTGAAACATTGATCAAATCGTACTTCCAGTGCCAGCCTCGTTCCGCCATTTCTGTAGCCCGCTCGGTCCATACTTTCAACATTCTGCCATCTAGTATCTGTTAACAAGAAAAGAAGAAGAATAATACATAGTGTTGGATATATGCTGAGAGAGAGAGAGAGAGAGAGAGAGAGAGAGAGAGAGAGAGAGAGAGAGATTTGACCTCTCTAAGGGGATCTTGGGAATGAGTGGGGCCCATGGCGACAGATTTGATGCTTTGCCATTTATGTACTATGCTTTCGGCGAGTCTCACGTCCATGGGAATGACCTCTGTTTCGGCCATTCCTTCATCTTTTGTCACATCTTTTCCACAAGACCAGAAAATAAATAAATACATAAATATCAGAAAATATCTTCATACTAAAAAAATATAATGTAATTAAAAAAGATTTGCGAAACCAGGACTGATTGGTATGGTACAGCTATTTAAGTTGGTATCAGCTGATCCTTTCTTTTTTTTATGCTCTATTCAAGCTATTTAAGATTTCAGAACTCAATTGATGCTTAAAAGATCAAGAAATAATCAAACAGGTCGAAAAAGAAAAACCTAGATCAACACATAATTAACCAATCCATACCAAACTGGTAAAAAAAAAATGTTCGAAATGAAAGATGATAGACACTGTACCATCAACTGAATTCACAAAATTAGCCACCACTACAGGCGGAGCCTTGTTCTCTCCAGAGGGGTAAACTCGTCCTTTTCCAGGCAAAAACTTAAGCCCCAAAACCGTCAACAGAACAACCGCCACACCAGCCGACATAATCTTAAACGTCGCATTTTTCACATAACTCCCCCAAAAGATTTTCTCTCCCAACCCCTCAAATTCCTCAACATTACCATCAGCCCCCTCAGTTTCTTCAACATTTTCACTTTCCCCCTTCATAATCACAGGAAAAACCTTCTGAAAGGCCTTTAGGGTTTTCGACTTAACCGTGCCGAGTGCCAGGGCGACAGCTGACAAGTGGGGCCCAACGCCTCCTTCTATACTCTCTAGAAACCCTAAAACGGTAGGATCATCGTAATAATTCCCCAAACGAAAATCGTAATTTAACTCACGCGTATCTCTACATCTCGGAAAAACCACTTGCACCAACCAAATCTCCAATAACTTACAAAGACCAGGTAACAAATCCAAATCACCATTTATACCCTCTTCTTCATTTTCATCCAAAATGGAGCTCTCCATTACGAAATTAATAACCTCTTGATCTCTGTAAACAGAGGATTCAGAATAAAAACCGAGCCACTCGCGACATTTCTCCAAGTCTCCCACCAGAAGGGCGCAGAGACCCCTCTCTAAAGTGAACTCAGGTGCCTCGTCGGAATTAGGGTTAGGGTTTTGGAGCTGAGATAGTAATGTGTCGGATCGGAGGATTAAGTTCGGTTTTTTGAACGCCACGGCTTGGGCGATGTAGGCGAGCGCCACAGTGTATATTTCGAATTGGTCAGGCGGAATGTTGCTTGGTGCAGTGGTGAATAGTTCTATCTATAAATATGAGAGAGAGAGAGAAGAGGAAAACATTTAGTATGTACTTGAAATGAGAATTCAGAAATGAATAATTCTTCGACCTATAAATTACAGATACATTTTCTTTATACATTATTTGTCCATCATTTGTATAATATATCATTTTCTTTATACATCATTTGTATAATATATCATTTTTGCAAATAAAGTACCATTTTGCACGCATTATATAATTTTGGCACAAAAGAAAGTTGTGATATATTACTACTAACAATTCCAACTGTTCAAAATTTGCATTCGTTACACCATTAAATAAAACACCATTTTGAATTTGAGTGTTCTTTCAATTGCCAGTAATTAATTAAAGGGTTCAAATATGGAGTGCCTAGCAGCGCCCGATTACAAAAGGTATGATGAAATTACAAAAAAATATTTTTGTAAACACAAAAGGTATAGTGAAATTACAAAAAGGTATATTTTCAGAAAGGTATATTTGTAAACACAAAAGGTATATCCAAGTGCAAATATATATGTGTACAGTTAAAACTGTATGGTGGGCGCTTCTGGGCACTCTGAATAATTTCTCTTAATTAAATATATATGAGAGCGAATAAGAAAGAGGAAAACATTTAGTACTTGAAATAAGAATTCAGAAAATGAATACTACTACTACTAAAATATCCGACCTGTTCAGTACTCGTCATGCTAAGGAACGCCTCGTTCATGAACGCCTGTCTTGTGAAGCCTCCGCCCACAGCCGACCCGCTCCACAGAATGCCGCAGGCCACGCGCAAGCCGTCCTCTCTCTTGGTGCAGTGGACCGGGTCCAGGGGGAGAGACAGCAGCTCCAGCGCGCACCGAGGGGCGATCTCTTCTAAGGTTTCGTCTATTTGGGAAAGTAAGTCTGGCGCTAGGTTCGTCGCCCCTTCCTCCTGTATTATAGAAATATGCATGTCAAGTTTGAGTTGTCTATTTAGCAAATTATTAAGCTCAATTTAGTCCCTCAATTTTGCAATTAGCCCAAATTTACCCTCAATTGTGCAATTTAAGACACAAGAAAGAAAAAAGAAGCTGCTACTGTTTCCTAATTATAGATCAGTTTAAACTCGACTTAACCTAGACTCAATTTTACCCTCAATTGTGTGATTAATCATCAATGAGACTCATAAAGTCAAATCAGCCCAATTCAGCCTTAGTTTATCCTCAAATATTTTCTCAACAAAACAAATATTTTCTCAACAAAAAAAACAAAGACTTTACCCTCAAATATGCACCTGAAAAACAAACAAAACGGGCTTCTTACCTGAAGGAGCTTAAGAGCGAGTTCAAGGACTTCACAGCATCTGACAATATCAGGCGGGTCCTGCCACATGGCGTCTCTAGAAAGATCCACATAAGCAAGTGCCATTGCCAGCACGATATCTTGCTTCAAGCTCTTTGGTAGTTTCTCTGTCAAAAGTCGCGCACCAGTTTCTAGTACCAGCTCATTCTCGCCTGCTTCTTGCAGTACACATAAAGCACCAGGCACCTAAAAATTACAAAAAAAGAAATTGATATTATAGTTTTCTTTCTTTCCAACACATTAAGTTTTTTGAATACAACAATTTTCATACGCAATTATTACCTTATCCCACGTCACATCAACTAACACAAAACCAGAATTGCAAACAGAAAAAACAAGAAAATAAATTTGAACATGAAATCATATTTATATATATATTTTTAAATTACTCATGGAACATGCAAATATTCTTTTTTGTTACCTTGTCCCATGTGACGTCAACGATAATAGTAGCGTCCCTATCCTCAAAAAGGCCCTGTGTGTACTCCAAACGGGCCGGCTGGTCAGAAAGAACATGAAATGCAGCATCGATGATCTGCCTCCGACCAATCAGAGCGTCCGGACTGAATCCGTACTGAGGCCGCTTTGAGATCCGCGCTTCAAACGCCCTCTTGATCCCGTCCGCAAGGAAGTGGGTCTCCGCTCCTAAAACCTAAGATAAGATGAAACTCATTTATTTTAGTGTATTTTTGGAATTCTTTGTTTCAGCAACTTTCTGGAGTAATTTGAAATTCAAATTTGAGCACAAACCTTGAAGAAATCAATGGGGAGAGGCAATGTACGGTCAGACGGGACTGAAATGAGAGAAAGAACAGAAGAGGCCGAACCATCACTACTGTTATCACTATCGATCGGTGATTCAGTTGGGGAAGTAGACGAATTGAAATCCCCGAACAATCTCTCCGCCCATTTGGTAGAGAAACAAACGGTGGACTTGGGGTAAGTAGAGGTGGGGTAATGGAAAGGTTTAGAATAAGAGGAGGCTTTAGAGAGAGGAAAGGGAGGTTTTGGGAGGAGACCGAGCTGCCGCAGTGCATCCATGGGGTTTTAGTGAGAAGAGGTTTTTGAGAGGGAGAGAGAGAATGGACACTGGTCAGTGAGGTCAGACTTCGACTTCGAGTGTGGAGTTTTCTTTTCTTTTGCCAACCCGAATATAAACAATGTCGGATCAAACCGAGACTCAACTTGTTTCAAAAATATACGGCCTTCAGACTTTTCAGAAGGCCTTATTTTTATCTCTTGTCCAGTAACGATTCTCCTCTTAATGGGCCGATCTGAGGAATTTATGTCGCTTCATCATAACGAATTCCCACAAATAAAAAAGGTAAGGCAAAAAAAACGACTATACTATTATTACTTTTGGGTTAAGAATTTTTTTTTCCTTTTACAAGGACCAATCCATAAAAGACCATTTATTTCCTTCCGTAAGCAGTGAGCACACACACAAACCCTATTTCTTCCTGTCCGAGGCCGAGCGGTGCTGCGGTCTCAAAACTCTACTCTAATATTCTCTCGCTCTACCAAATCTCTCCCCCTTTCTAAACTAAACCCGAAACCCTAATTCCACTTCTCCGCTCGTATTCTTTTCCTCTCTTGCGAAACGCTTTCCTTTAGGCGGTGGGTTGAGATCTGACGGCGGCAATCTCGGCGATTCTTTCCTTGCTGCATTATTTAGTTGTAGTTCGTTTCAGACGACGAGATAGAGGATGGCTGATTGGGGTATGGTTTTCTGTTTCTGTCAGTAATTGTTCCTTGATTTGAAGTATATATAGTAGTTTTGTTAGTTTTATTTGAAAAAAAAAACTTTTGGGCATTCCTAGGTGAATTTACAATCTTCTATTTTGTATTGGAGTTTTCACTGGTTTCTTCTTCAGTAGTAAATTGACCGAATTGTTTCTTTTTGGAATTGTTTCTTGATCTGAAGTTGTGTTAGTCCAGATAGTTAAATTAAAAAGAGGAGATCTGCAATACTGTGGTTTTGTTGTATGTTTGATTTGTTATAAGAAAATATTGAAGAAAGTTGTGATCTTTGATGTTTTACTTAAAAAAAATAATTCTTTGGTTCTTCAGTTGGAATTACAATTATTTAAATTTGATGTTACTTAAGTTGACATTAGAGATTGTATTACTCCTCAATAATGTAATTGTGCCTCAAATATTACCTCATATTGTCACTCAATTATGCAAATATGCTTATTGAGTCTCTAAAACCCAATTTGTCCCAAAATGAACCTGAATTTTTCATTAAACACCACCCACATGCAAAAAAAGAACAAATCAAATCAAAGTGTATTCAAGTTTTCCAGTACCATTTGACATAATCTTCGGTTCTTTTATTCTTACTTTAGTATTATGTTAACTTTTCCTCTCTTTTTTCAGAAGAAGATGATTTTGAGCCGGTGGCACCTGCCTTGAAACTCGAGCCTATAATCAAAAGCCAATGGGCTGATGAAGATGTAGAAGAGGATGATGTTAAGGAATCTTGGGAAGATGAGGACGAACCTGTTAAGGTACTTTATTCATTTTAGTCCTTTTGTTTTTCAAAATATCATGTATGCCCCTATAAAATGTGAAATACCGTGAAAATGTTAAAATATCTTTTTCGTCTTTTTGTGGTTTTATAGGAAACGAAACCAGAGCCAGTGGTAGAGAAACAAGCAGCAAAGGCAAGCAGTAAAGGCGCTGCAAAGAAAGGAAAACAAGCAGAGTCAAAACCTGTTGAGGTTTCTGATGATGTTTTATCAGATCCTGTTGCTGAGAAATTGCGCCAACAAAGGTAATTGTTTTACTTTTACGCTTTTTTTATGTTCAAATTTATTTCGTGTGTAAACCCTACTGGTATGAAAGGAATGGAATGTTATGGAGGAAAATCATGGATACTGGTTCTAGGTTTATGTTTTTGTTTTGTGTAATTTGGTCAATACCTTGGTATTAAGTAACAGTTAAGTAAGCCCTCAAATTAATTGAATAAGCGTTCAGTTGCAATTAAAAAACACAAAAACCAATCAATAAATAAAAAAAAATCGTGTAAATAATTAAATTGTCAATTTGACATACAATTGACTGGTACCTAATGGATCATTATTCTGGTATAAAACTGGTACCAGCTGAAATTAACTGTCATGTTGAGACTAGATTGATGTGTCAAAAACTAAGAGTGCCATTGATATTAAAAAACTAATTTTTATTTTTCAGGCTAATTGAAGAGGCAGATTACAAGGCAGCAGCGGAATTGTTCAAAAAGAAAGGAGGCGATGACAAAACATTGGAAACTTTCATCCCCAAATCTGAAAGTGATTTCGAGGAATATGCTGAGCTCATCTCTCATAAAATTCGCCCTTATGAGGTATTGTGTGTTATTATTCACTAGTTTTCTTGTTTCTCTACACTTACAAAATCACAAAACATGGTATGTATGGACCCTGCAAAATAATAGGAAACTAAAGGGGTGTTTTGGGTATTTTGAAGAAATTAGGGATGATGCTTTTTCCCATTTTTTGTTCCCTTTAGTCTGCATCATTAATTGGTTAATATAACTGAAAACATTTCTTCCTATTATTTATCTTTCTAAAATTAAAAACTGAAAAGATACTCAAATAGGTTCTCTTCCTTGTTATTACTAAAGTAGCAATATCATGTATGCCCCTATGAAAGAACATTTGAGAAAGTTGAAGGGTATTTTTGGTATTTTGAAGAAATTGGATGACTGATATTTCCAATGTTTTGTAGGGGAATCATTCTTGTTTTATTTTTCCCCTTCTCTACTTTGTATTATTGGAAAAAATAAAGACAGAATCTCATTTTGGGTATTTTTTCAAGAAATTATGGGAATAAATAATAATATTTTCCGTGTTATATAAGGGCAATGTGATTTTTCTTATTTTTCCTTCTGCATTATATATTTTTGCTAATTTGACTCTTAAAAACAGAAAAGCTATCACTACATTGGATTGCTCAAGGCAATTATGAGGTCAGCGATGGTAAATATGAAGGCCGCTGAGGCTAAGGATATTGCTTCCTCTGTGAATGCAATTTCTAATGAGAAAATCAAATTGGAAAAAGAAGCCGGCAAGAAGAAAACCGGTATCTATTCTTTTCTCAACTAAATTGTTGACTTTTGTTTTATTTTTGTTTACCTAGTTAGTAACAAAAATAATGCATCTAAGATGAATTAAATGTGAACCGACAGACTAAAGGGTCTTAGTTGAGGCATAATTATGCATTCAAAGGTTAATTTAGGTAGAAGTGGATAGGATTTATTGCACAAGTGAGGGTTAAGAGGCTTACTTTCACAATTAGGGGCGGGTTCAGGCTTAAGTTATAGCCTAAATGGATTTTAATCTTTTGATTATTTTTCAGGATCGAAAAAGAAGCAACTTCTTGTTGAAAAGGCGGACGATGATTTTGTACCTAGCGGTAAATATGACGATCCGGATGATTACGATTTCATGTGATGTGCTAGTGATATTATTTATTTTAATATTTTAATAAATATTTGGTTTTTATTTATGCGGATTGAGACTATAGAGCTTTTGGGTCAGTGAAGTTGGGAGTCTTGAGTGCATCAAATGTTTTTGTTGGCTGTCAGAGTTTTGTTTTTTTCTTTGTTTTGATTATTTAAATTGGGTGTAATTTTTCAATGCATGTACTATTGCATGTTGTGTGATAAGCTACTTGTGTTGGTCGATGCATGGTGTGGTATTTATGCACATTAAATTTCTCCAGGTTTTAAATAAATATTTAAGATAACATTTGCAGATTTCAATAGGCAAGGCCGGTTGGGGTGAAACTTCCGGGCTTTCCTGGGCATGTTTGATTTGTTGTATTAATTACAGGGTTAGGGGTTGAATTTATAAACAGTATTTTGAACAAAATTCAGTCACAAACTCCAGGATTTATGGCATTAGATCTACGTATTTTGTTATACGCTCGAAAAATTGGTATTACAAAATATATAGACTCACTAATAAATATAAAATGATAAATGTGTATTTTTAGTTAATTTAATTGAATCAGTTATAATTAAAAATAAAATAAAATTAATCAATCAACTAAGCATGAAATCATGATTTTAAATAAAAAGTAAACAATTTTTTTTTTTTTAAAATACATTTGTAATACACCAAATCAAACATGAAACATAAATCATACCAAACTCAAAACAGATTGAATGACCAAAGTGTGACTTTTACAAGTAGACATTCCATGCTTTATGATTTTTTTGTGCAAGACACATTATACAAATCCTTACTAATATATACAAATAAAAAATATAACATAAAGAATAGTATATAAAATATATATATATTTAAGAACATGTCTGGAATTGAGTTTCTTTCTTTAATTTTAGAGAAATGGTAGAGCACGACGGCACTGTAACATGGCGGATCACGACAGATCCAATAACAGTATATATAATTTATTTTCTAATAACAATACATACATAACAATATATATAATTTAGTTTCTAATAATAGTATATACATAAAATGAGAAAACAATATATAAAATGGGAAACAGTACATAAAAGTAAAAAAAATAAAAATACACAAAGAATAACAATAATATATAAAATCGCAAAATAATATATAAAAATGGTAAAACATTATGTAAAAATACAAATATAGTATATCTATAATGCCGTCATGATGCTAGAGTGCCATATATCACATTTCCCTTAATTTTATGACACATTTTAATTGGGAGTTAAATTAGTGTCCCCTCATTGGAGCACACCCTAATAACTTTCACCAAATCAAAACAGGACCTCTCTTTCAAAATCAAAAGTTCCCACAGAAGGAAAGAAGTTGAACAAAGAAAGCAAACCAGTCAGAACCGACCAACCTGTTTTTTTCCCTCACAAACTCCTCCATCCATCTCTCTCAAAAGCCAAAAACTGAGAGAGAAAGCAAGAAAGAAAGAAAGCGAACTACTGTACAAACAATGCCTCTTTCGCTGCTCCTCCTCTCTCCACCTACCACACCGCGCCTCCTCCTCTCTCAACCCTCCCCTAAACCCGGTCCACGCACCACCTTCCTCCCACCAATTCACCGCTGCTCCATCTTCCCTTCCGCCCATTTCTCCCGTCGACTCCGCTCGTCATCCTCACCCGTCCGTTCTTCCCAGTACGGCCAATCGGACGGCGCAGATGCGTCGGAGAAGAGCATACTGGATCAGATGAAGGAGATAGTGGTGTTCGCTGGACCTGCCGTGGGCCTCTGGATTTGTGGGCCGCTCATGAGCTTGATTGACACCATGGTCATTGGTCAATCGAGTTCTCTTGAGCTTGCTGCTCTGGGTACGTTTGTTGTCATTTGTGATTTTGTAGGGGCTAGATTGAAAATAGTTAGCATCATTTGGGTAATAAATTAGAATGTTCGAAATTAATGAGGGAATTCATGTTAGAGTGGTCAGTCAAATTGTTTATTTTTAAGTTTCTAAATACCATTCAACCAAGTAGTTATCACTATCATTATATATTTTGAAGTTTCCAAATATTTTTATAGGGCCTGGAACGGTGTTCTGTGATTATCTGAGTTACATATTCATGTTTCTGGCCATCGCGACCTCCAATATGGTTGCTACCTCACTTGCTCAACAGGTTATTTTCATTTTTTTAATTTCTTTTTAGAATGTTTTATTAGGTATATTTTTATTTTCACAAAAAATAATCACGGAAATCTTGTACTATGGACTGTAGTGTATATGGTCCAGAACTCTTAGCCTGTTTTTGCCTGTTATTTTCTTGTTGTGTTTATTTGCTGAATTGAGGTATGTTGAGGCTAAAATTAGTTTGATTGTTGCAAAGTTGAGTTGTAATTGAGGATGATTGCATAATTTCTCAATATTTGAGGCAAAATTAGCTCTAGTTGAGGCATAATTGCGAAGTTAAATCTTGATCGAGTACATTTTAGTTCAAACAAGACTTAACTTGGGTTGTTTTTTATGATTGAGAGATTAGGTATACCTTATGTTACTATATCATATATTTGAAACCCTTCGGAAAAAAAAGCTACTTTATGGAAACTTTGAGATGCCGTGCATAGATATATATTATAATTATGTATTTTAAAATAATACAGGATAGAGAACTGGCGCAACATCAGATATCCATGCTTCTTTTCGTTGCCTTTACATGTGGTTTTGGGATGTTTCTTTTCACTAAATTACTCGGTCCGCGAGTACTAGCTGGTACGCCGCTACTTTCATAATATAAATGGTTAATTTGAACTGAAACAAGGGTTTAATTTGGCTGATGTATCTTTCTTATCAACTTTCATTACTTGAATGAAATTTTACAGCTTTTGCTGGGCCCGAAAATTTTCACATAATTCCAGCCGGTAATACCTATGTACAGGTTGGTTCTCTCTCTCTCTCTCTAAACTGTCTATTCTAGATGTATGAATTAATCCCAACTAAGTTTGGCATTTAAATTATGCATTTATTCACTTATACCGAAGCTCTGTATATGCATAATTTGATTTACAACCTTTTCTTTCTTTCTTTTTTCCTCAGATTAGGGCATTTGCATGGCCTGCAGTACTAGTTGGTTTGGTTGCTCAAAGTGCCAGGTATTGATTCAAAAATAATTTTTGTTTCCTCTTTTCAGTATGAGTTTTGTACTTACTTTCTGTTCAAAATTTCAAAAGTTTGGGTAATCCAGTCATAACTGCACAAATTGAGCGTTAATTTTGTGCAAATTGGGGGAAATGTTTTTAACGAATCGATTTATTTGTATTTGAATCTCAAAAAATTGTACAGTTTAGGCATGAAAGACTCATGGGGCCCGCTAAAGGCATTAATTGTAGCAAGTGTAGTTAATGCATTTGGAGATATTTTGCTGTGTTCTTTCTTTAAATACGGTATAGCTGGCGCTGCTTGGGCAACTATGGTCTCACAAGTAAGTATTTTTTTAATAATAAATTTTGAAAAAAGATACCCTCAATTGAGGAACGTTTAATCAGCTTTTGATACTTTTTTTGAATTTTGAGAGATATAGTAGTAATAATGAATTGATTAATGGTTTCCCTCTTTTTATTGGCTTATTGGGCTTTGTTTAGTGCAAATCAAGGGTAATTTGAGGAAAATTGGGTTTGTTGAGTTTACAGGATTAATTACATTACATACATGAATCTTAATTGAGGGTCAATCACATAATTTTCAAAAAATAAATATATAAATAACTTGTATTCATATATTTTTTAATTTTCGTAAATTTTTAGGTTATTGCTGGATTTATGATGATTCTCAATCTGAACAGCACGGGTTTCAATGCGTTTCAAATAACAGTCCCTTCAAAAAAAGAAGTTTTTCAGATTCTTCAAATTGCTGCTCCGGTCTTTATAACTATGACGTCAAAGGTGCTCTTTAGGCATTTGTTTTTGAGAATTTCAATTTTGGGGATCTTTTAATATTTGTAGACATTTTATATGTTTTGGAACTAAGAGAGTAAACAACAACAAGAAATAAAATTGTAAAATTAATAAATAATATACTGGGCATGAAAAGAGAATTGACATGCAACCAAAAACCATATTTAAGTTCCCTTTTATTCTTTGAGGGGTTGAACTGAAGCCTCTTGAATAAACAAATAAATATGTAAATAAATGCAAAAGAAGGAAACCAAAGACTGATAATGGAAGTTTTATTCATAAATGAAGGTGGCATTTTATGCATTACTGACGTACTTTGCCACATCAATGGGAGCCATCACTATTGCCGCCCATCAGGTAAATTTTGCACTTTCATCCCTGCAAAATTTTAAATTTGTTCATAGACTTTCTTTGCAGTCCTAAGAATGTATCCAATTTCATATCATATAAAAATTTCTCCTGTATGAGCTCATCTATTCATTTTACTTTTTGTTAATATTTATTTATTTGTTTATGTTATGTGTAGGTGATGATAAATGTGTACTGTATGTGCACAGTTTGGGGAGAGCCCCTCTCACAAACCGCTCAATCTTTCATGCCTGAACTTATTCATGGTGTCAATCGCAGTTTATCTAAGGTCATTTTATTTTTTATTATTTTATTTTATACTGAATCATTAAAATTTATAGTCCCCTAAAAGACTTGTTGAAATGAAATCTCTTGTAGTAATGGTTAAGCACTCTTAGTATCCAAATTAAGCCTCAATTAGCAAATTAATCTCTAAATTGGGACCAAAACGAGTACAATCTGTACTTAATGGAAGTTTGTACAGTGAAGTTGATGGGCTCTTTTATGCATAAAACTCACATTTTATGATTTTATCCTCTTGAATTTCAGGCAAGAACATTGTTGAAATCTCTTGTGATAATCGGTGCAATTACTGGCGTATCATTAGGCGCAATTGGCACATCTGTGCCTTGGCTACTCCCAAATCTATTCACAAATGACCACTTGATTGTTAAACAGGTTCCTGATTTGAATTTATCATAAAAAATTGCACATGTACCCCTGCAAAACTTCAAAATATCACGTATTCATTTATAAGGTGAGGAATAAATATTGGGTACTATTTTGATAAATTAGATTTTGAAGGATATAGGTGGTATTTATTTCCCATGTTTTAGACAGATATATGAGATATTTCTCAATTTACAATGGTATACATGGTAGTTCGACATCTATTTTTTTTCCTATACTTGAATATTTGTGAAATTTCCTCAAATTATTTTACTTCTATTATTTTGAAAACTTTGTTAATTACAGATGCACAAGGTGCTAATTCCGTACTTTATAGCTTTAATGGTTACACCAGCTACTCATAGCTTGGAAGGAACTCTTTTGGTAGGCGTTTTTTATATACTTAACTTTAAGATTCATGAAGTTATTAATTTTTATGTAGAAATTATTTGTTAGACTGATTCTTAGTTTAATGTACATTTGCTAATACATTGTGATTATTGGTGTTGTGATGTTTTCGCCTATTATCTGAGAAAAAAAAATACTACAAACTTTTGACAAGAAACTTAAGTTTTCTTTTTCCACTATTTTTTCAGGCTGGTAGAGATCTAAAGTTTTTGAGCCTTTCTATGAGTGGTTGCTTTATCTTAGGTGGCCTTCTAGTATTGGTACTCTACTTCCATTCTATTTATTTTCTACTTTCCTTTTTGGTATAATTGTTGGCATGTATGAACAGTTATGAAAAATAAGAGAAACTAATCAAGTAGGTTACAATTTATAACTCTCTCTTTTTATTTTATTTTTATTGTTTTTCCCTATTTTTTTAGCTGGTATCTAGTAAAGGCTTTGGCTTGCCTGGATGCTGGTGGGCCCTTTCTGGTTTCCAATGGGTAAATTCTCTCTCCTCTCTCTCTCTCATATATGTTGTACCATTATTGAAATGTCATTGTCAACTTATAATTGTTAGTTGGTCCCAATTTAACTTATTCTCATTTTTGTTTGCTTTGTTGGCTCTTGTGCTGTTCAATTTCTTAACTTGAATTGAAATCCTTGATTTTGTGAAGTCATAGAAATAGCAATTTTTTTTTTCAATTGCTTTGGTTGAAATAGTAGTAATTATATTTGCTGTCTAACTTTGCTCAACTTTTCAACAGGCCCGGTTTATGTTAGCATTACAGAGGCTAACTTCTTCAAGTGGTTTGTTATACAATGAAGATTTCTACCAACCACACGCTGTTAAGCTAAAAGCAACATAGATGAAAATACTCCTACAATAGGTATTATTTTCATTTCTACCCCTACAAGATGAAAAATATCGTATACACCTACAAAATATTACAAGTGCGACCGAGACCCTTTATGTCCCAACTTCTTCGGAAATTACCAAAATTGCCCCTTTCTGTACTTTGGACATTTTGTTTGAACAAAATAGGACATTTTTTGTTTTGCTGGGGTTACGTGATTTTGATGTTTTAGTTAGTACACATGAAACTATTTACTATCTTAACAATTAAGTGTTTTGCAGGATTAGTTTAAGATTGATTATTATGAAAGAGATTTTGTGGACCGGGTTTGATGAAACTTTAGCGTCAAATTAGCTTCGGAAGCAAAACAAGGAAAAACATTTATACGAGATTAAGTTCCTTAGGTCATGAATTTTGTAATTCTGAAATGTTGATATTTCTATGCCAGTATTTTGTAAATAGTTGCGGTCATTTTGTCATTGAAAGTCACCCAATTTATGCAATTGCATGTATCCCTGAACCTCCAAAAGTCATCTTAAAAAATATATTTAATATTTGAGTAGTTCATGTCTGAATGCATGTACAAATATTTGTGTACATGCTTTATTGATCTTACATTCTTGGTAGTTCCTGGAAGTTTTTAGTTGCTACAATTAAGCTAGAATTCTTTATATAAAGCCAACACCAAAGATCAAGTCAAATTGTGAATGTTCTGACTTACTGTGCCTAATTAATATGTTGCCCACAGAATCATGTCTTTTCAATACACATTATACAAGTATATAATTCACTTTTCATAATATGAAAAATGATATCTTCCTTTCGTTGGGAAGCAACAGAGTTCTATTGGTCCGAAATCTTCTTTCCTTCGTATTAAGAAATTAAGAAATCTTAAGTACATTTTGAAGTTCCACGCGGGGTGACCAATTCAATCATAATTTATACCACAGTGATTCTCTGAACTCTAATCCTCTCCATTGATACATCTATACAAAATCTCCATTCAGATTTATTCTTCCCTTTTGTTACGTTTGAACTAAAGGACCTTAGTTTTAACATAGTAATTGGAAACTATCCATATCCTGTTTGGCTCTCTTCTCTAGTCATTTTGAAACTCTTTTCTATCAACATGACTTTACAGGATCTTAATTCCTCGTGTTTACTACATATTTTTTTGTTTTTTCATCATTGAGAGATGTGGTAACAAGACATGTAAGTACATGACATCTCCATTTCTTTCAGATAGAGGATGAGCTAAATCATAGAGGATGAGCTAAATCTACAATCAAATGGTTACATTTGCGCCAATGGAATTAGATTCCACATACAAAACCATACATTATTAAAATAAACTACAGGGCGATTTCCTGTGGACTCTGACATTCTAAAATGTCATATATACCCTGGAAAAACGAATTATTGAATCACATTCATCTTTTTAAAATAACAAAAAATAATAATGTGTGCATGTAGATCTCATCTTGTTAGCACTGAGCCTTATTTTAGTACTTCATCTTACATACATGGGCATTATTCGAAATGAGAATCTGCTGCCATCCGTGGAATGAGAGCGGGATGGATGTATCACAAGAACTTGAAAATAACTTTTTCACATCAATAAAAAATGATTTGGGTCTTTAAACGAAATTATCACTTCATTTGAAAAAAAAATCATTTTTATACAAAATATGAAAATAAATGTTCCATGCGGAGTACCAATCCTACTCTCATGTGAATTATGTTTTGAGTGTGATTGTTAAGAGTACCGTTCATCTTCCTAGGTTTGGAATTTGTTATATTTTCAGGCTTCATAAGGGTGCATATGAAAATTTCTATATTTCATGTCATGAGAAGACCAATCAAAATATAGCTTCTTTGTGATTTAATTTCCTTAAAAAATAATAAATAAAATAATAAAAAAACACAATGATTTTAAACTTTTTTTTTTCTTAATCTATATAACTCCTTTCTTTAGAAAAGGAAATCAACCCATTCACCACAAAATCCCATACCAAACTCCAAAATTTAACCTTATTACCAACAAAAAGTATCCAAACGAATCAACCCAAAATGGGTGGGACCAATGAAAACGTTAGCAACAAAGCCTCCACCACAAACAATGTTTCTTCATCTTTTGAATCCATATCTTCTGTTTTTTCTTCCTATAGTTTGGTAGATGTCGCAGATCTTCAGGAGGGATTTAATGCAAACAACAATGCATTCCTGCTGCATCCTTCTATCACTACCCAAATGGCAAGGAAATCAGGATTGGATACAAGATATTTTCGTGAAAGCCGTACCGGCCATCAGTACCACTTTCTCGATGCTTGTTACTTGTGCAAGAGAAGTATCCACAGGAAGCATGATATCTTTCTTTACAGGTTTGTAACTCTATTGTTTCGCCAATGGATTCATAGCCAGTAGTTGAGTGCAAAGCATCACAAAACATAGATTGTGAGTTCAATTCTCATTGACATAAAAAATAGAAGTGAGACAAAAAGGCCTCTCTATTCAATAAAAAAAAAAAACCTCTATTGTTTCATTTTAGAAAAAAGTACAATCTTCTAATGTTGTCTCAATTGTCAAATTAGATTCACCAAAGAACATATCCCAACAACGATTCTCTACCTCTCCAATTAAATAATAAATATTTATTGTGTTAATTAAGTTAATCTTATTTTGGGTGACCATTGTGACGGTCTGTATTTTTCAGATTTTATGTATTTTATTTTACTATTTTGAACTGTACGTCTATTGTCAACGAAGGTTTGTAACTGAATTGGACATTGATTAATAGAATTACGCGAGAGACATCAAGCTCTCCGTAACTTTACAAAAAAAACAAATCCGTAATTTTGTAACTTTGATACTGAAATAGAATGTAACTATTAACTTTTAAGGAACACCATGTCCAAACTATAATGTGTTTTTCCTGCTTGTTACTTTTCTTTTAAGATTTAGCATTACAAGTTTGTTTTGTTTTAGTTTAATAAAATTTCGTCAGTTTGCTTGTGCAAAAAAGAAATAATTCGTTGTCTGTCATATATAATGCAGAGGGGATATACCGTTTTGCAGCATGGAGTGCAGGGAGGAGCAAATGGAGATGGATATGTCCCCCTTGAACTCATCCATCGCAAACAAGTCGAAGAAAAGAAACAAATTTTGATTTCATTTAATCAAAGAAAGTGCACTACAGATGATCATTCATCACTGAATGGTGGAAACAGAAATATGCGAAATCTTAGAGAGAACACTACAATTGTTGCCAGTTAAAAGTTTCCTTCTACCTAAACAAGACGAGTTGATCTCTCCCTGAAAAAAAATAGTGTTCTACATGTATAAGATTTGTAAATATGATCAAATATCTTTTTTCTTTTTATTTTCTCAACAGGATCTGGAGGCGGGTTGAGCCGATATGTTCTGCTGGACATGTAAGTGCTACTAGAAGTGATTTAGCAATTATATGCATTTGAGACTTAATATCATATTTTTCCTTGGTTGCCACTAGAAGTAATTTAGCATTTAGATACACTTTTGCTTAATTATCATCCATTAGCATTAAAATTGTACTCAGCAGCCTTTTTATCATCGTTCCATTTTTCTGCTACTTTTTCCAAAATATAGCCAAGTGATGGACTATCAGAGCATGCATCTAAATATTATAATTGCTTCCGAGAAAATAAATCTAACATATATGTTGAGGGCATATATGACACTTTGATATTGTATATGGTTCAAACAAATTTTGGAAAAAAAATCAGAACCTTGACTTATTTGTTCCTGTTCTTCACACCTATACTCCCATGGTCCCACCTTCAATGAATTCAATGGAAATAGTAGTACACTTCAACCACTTGAATACTTGATAAGCATGTGTGATCCAATTTTGTGCTGAAATCGGAATTTGAGTCGTGAGTTGTGAGTCTGGCCATGTTGCATTGTTGCCCCCAAATTATGAATTTTGTACATAGTAGCAATAGCATTTCAATTTGTATGATATAATAACTTGACGCCAAAAATGTGTAATATCTACACATGGAAGGCATGTTTTATGCTTATCGAGCAAATATAATTTGACGCCAAAAATGTGTAATATCTAAACATGGAAGGCATGCTTTATGCTTATCGAGCAAATATAAATTGAAGGGAATTGATTTGCAGGTACATTTTTGAGGAGTACAGGTTTAGAAATTTTTTATGACAATTTTACCCCTGCAATGAATGCACCATTTAAAATTCCTAAATATGCTATCTTTCCAATTTAGAATTTTACCGGTCAAATGAAAAATTATCATTTTTTTTCGTTATCTAAATAATATTTTTTATTAGTAAGATATCTCAAATTTTTATAGATTTGGTAAATATATAAAAAAGAATGAAAAGTATATTTCCATGTATGTGGTGATTTTTATATCAATCCTTATATTTTTCATATCATGTTCTCTAAAATATTTATTTTCTTAAAAAATTTATTTAAAAAGTGTGATACAACAAGTCATCTGCCAAGCCCAAATAAAAATTATAAAGATATAAACATTTTTGTATTATTCATTGATACATAAATTCTTTTATGATTTTAATTTTATGCATGAATTAAATATCAAATATTTCTTAATCATGAGGTTAATTATATTATAACATTCAATCACAATTTTATAGTTATCTATTATCTTGTTTATTCAGTTTTAGTCCAGATATTTAAGTGATGCATTTATCATAAGGATAAAAAGATAATTGCATATATTTCTTGTCTGTGCACATCAATTGCCTGTCTAGAAATATTAATTCTCAAATTGAAACCGTTACAGTACAACTTTGAATTGAAAGGACAAAAAGAAGTTAAATAATTCATAAAGTCTAGTTGGACCCGCAAATATGTACTACTATTAAGAAAAAAAAATCTTATGCCAAATTCCATATGACCCCTACAAAACATCATAATTTTAGGAATATCCTTGTAAAAGGATAGCCCTATAAAATTACTAATATATAATGAATATCCCTATAAAGTTTTTATATTATTGTTAAGATCCGTCGGTCAAATAATATTTTTAATGATTTATTACCATAAATTACTTGAGAAAAATTATAAAATAAATATTATGCTCTTAATTAATATAAAGATTCAAGTTTATCTGACATTGAGCTAAAATCGGAAGAGCTAAATTATAAAGATTCAAGTTTATCTTTTGCCGAACGCCACCATTGAGCTCATCTATGTGCCTGAACCTTTTTTAAACTTTAAAAATTGTAGAAGGCTTGTGTGTGCCAGTTTCTACTGGCGAAAAATTCCGTATTGCCAAAATTGAAATACTATTCAAAAGTACGATTCAACAATCTATCCAACAAGACCAATAACAGAATTAGCATGTATGGTAGACAAGTGTCTTTCTTTTGAAATGTATTCAGAATATAAATATTGGAGTGTTGTGCATGGCTATCAAATGATGCAGTTCTGATCCAAAAGAAGCTCCATAGATATATTCCTACAACAATTTATTGCAATTTCGGTTTGAATCACTGAAATTTTCTGTTTTGCACAACCTTTGGAAGATTAAGTCAAGGAAATCCAATAAAATAAGCACAAACAAATCAAATCAGTGAAGTCTCAATAACTCAGATAGAACAAATAGCAATGATAATTAGGTCGAGAGGTCCGATTGAGAGATAGGGGTCGAAATCGTCGGGTCAAGGACTGCAGAGAGAGAGAGAGAGAGAGATGACCGTGGACTTACTCATTCGGTCGTGTGAAGGAGAGAAACAGAGAGAGGTACTGGAGAGAGACCAAAGACCTATTTACAAAAGGAAGGAATTATATTACTGTTTTACCCTTTTCAGTGATTTTGGTAGCCAACTAAAATGGTAGTGTTTAATGACTGACAACTCCTGCAAATTAATCATAGCCATCCGATTAAGACTATCACACTTAATATTAGCCATTTATTTTTCAGTCGGGCAAGATATAATTTTCCTTCATATATACTATATTGTGTTTATCTTTTATATGATATTTATAATCTTTTTTATACTTTTGAAGTTTTATAATTATTATGTACACTATTTATTTTACTTACCTATAGATAGTGTGGTGTAAACGAGTAGGTTAACGTATTCAAATATTTTTAGGACACGAACACGGACATGATACTAGATCTGGCTTCCGGATATGAATTTGGATCATATAATATATTTTTTTTTAGGTATGTGAGATTCAAACCGGGGTGTTCGTCATTTCTTCTAATGGTTTTATTATTGGAACAAGCGATTGTTTGTATAAATACGTATATTTGTATTCAGATAGTTTATTATTCGGATATTATCTGTGTTCAGATATTTCAATTTATGTCAGATATGATACGGATATGGATATATATATTTGTAAATTTTGTTAAATTCAGATACAATTAGGACTATTATTGATATCCATATATCAAGATTTTTGTTGTTTTTCTGAAATTTCTTTATGTTTTTTGCTTTCATTTGTTATTTATTTTTGTCGTTCAAAGTTCAATATTTCTTAATGAATGGTTAAGTTTATTTAGATGTCACCATCTAATGGCTAAAATAATTGGGATAGTGTGATATTATAAGAATGTGCAAAGAGAGCTGAAAAATAAAAGGGTGGGGTAAATTTTATTAATTTTTTTTTTGCAAAATTAACTTTTATATGTTTGCGGTTGGATAAATAGTATTTTCGTATTTGAAATATTATTTTTATTAATTTGAAATATTTTTTTTTATTAATTTTGAACTTTAAGAATTTGAAATTATTTTTCAAATTATTTTTTGACATAAAAATAATATTTCGAACTCCAATTATTCGAAATATAAAACTAGAAAGTTAATTTTGAAGTTTTAGTTTTCAAAATGCTATTTTGTACAAACGTAATCATAAAGTTTTATTTTTGCAAAGTTTTATGAGGGGATTTATGAAAAAAAAAATCTTCATCTAACTACTGCCTATAAATACACGGCATTATATGTGGCAAAATATAACATTGTAGATACCTTAAATTGATCCATTTAACATTGTAGAAACCTCAAATTTACATGGCTGTTCCATTGCTCAACCCCCAGCTTTCTTCTGGTAGTCCTTTTTCTAAAAATAATCCAATCAGAGTCTATACTCCTTCACTCTACAAGAGTAATACTTGTGATGCTAAGAGAATACATGTAGCTGCTGCTATAAATGGTGGTGCGATGACATCTCCTTGTAGAGATGATTTCATTAAGGCAAGTCTTAAGAAAATTTTCTGTTGATTTGTTCTAAGAAAAAAACTGTATGGAGAAGCTTCTAAGAAGAGAGAAAATTGAACCTTCTGTACTTGAAGGACGAATAAATAGACAAATATCTCTTATTTCAATACAATGTTTTTCACTAATATCCAAACCATAAACTATTAGTTTTGCAGAATTTTTTTTATGTTTTACAGCGTACACTACAATTTATTAGCTTTGCAGGGTATAACTATAACATTATATTTTGATGTGTTAATTGCTATAGAGCACCTATGATTTCTTTTTAACCTTTCAGTATTCCGTGATTTCTTTTCATTACAACTCAATTGAGATTCGAACCCATAATTAGTTGGTTGAAAGACTTTGATAAAGATGTGCTCGCGAGGACTAGAACTTTGAATCTCTCTCAAACTTTAAAGATGCCTTAACAATTGAGCTAGAAAGCTTTGGCCATTAAAACTCAATTGGTTTATTGACTCATTATAATTACACAAAATCAGGTCCGATTCTTTTGATTGAAACTCAGGTCCAATTAAGTAGATCAAAATGTATAACTCAATTTTTCAATTAAAAATCACTTTTACAATATAAAACAATCAATTATTTATGTCATAATGTCATAGTGTAGTAGACCTAATTTCAACACTTAGTTAAGCAGAATATAACATTTTCTTTGTTGACTAATTAGCAGAAATCATCCTATTCAAATAACGGGATAGAAAACAAAGCCAAGGTAAGAAGAATGCTCCATGAAGAGAAGAATATGCCAGAGGCAATGATCACCATTGATGAGCTAAAGAGACTGGCCATAGACCACCATTTTGGTGAAGAAATATCACAAATATTGGATTCAATGTATAGAAATCATCGCAAACAGAACATCCCAAAGGAAAATGATTTATTCAGTGTGGCTACTGAATTCAAATTGTTAAGAGAAGCTGGATATGATGCTTCCCCGGGTACGTATTGTTAGAAGAAAATTATATTATGATAATAATATATATGGTATGAGTATGACAATCGATCGACACTATATATCCGAATCATTTTACTAATAAACAGTTTACACCCCTACTCTCACTTAGCTTCCCTCCACCAAGGCTGACCACAAAAATTTACATTTTTAGTGTGCTTCTTCTTTCCTTTAGAAGAATGGTCAACATAATAGTAAGTTCGCAATTATTGATCTAGTTTTATATACTTTTCAGATATATTTGAGAGATTCATGGACAATAAAGGAGAATTCAGGCATTATCTTAGGAAAGATATTAAAGGACTAATAAGCTTGCATGAGGCATCATTCCTGAACATTGGTGGTGAAGAAGTACTGTCCAAGGCAAATGAATTCACCACAAATCATTTGAAATCATCTGTAAAGGATTCTTCCACAGGTCATTTGAGATCATTGGTGAGGCACATATTAGATCATCCATATCATATAAGCCTCCAACAATACAGGGCAAGGCACTACCTCAGACACCTCCATTCTTTAAGAAGAGATACTAGTGCCGTAGAGGAACTAGCTCTTAGTGAATTTCAAGCAAATCAAGGCTTGTACCAAAATGAATTCAAGGAAGTTAAAAGGTAATTATTTTATTTGAAAGATATGTTATATGTATGTCCCCACAAGAATGAAAACTAAACATCAAGAATACGGAATATCTCAACAATAAGTATAATGTCTGCCCTATACAAAATCAATAATTCTTGACGTTTATTTTCCATTCTTGTAAAATTAGAGGCCCCGTCATTCTTGACGTTTATCGAGAGCATTGGGCCCCGAAGAAAAATGCCACCAAAATAAAGGCTCCATCATTTCAAAGTCTGGTCCAACTTAAATTGTGTAATATCAAACTCTCATTTAAGTCCGGTCCAAAATATTGTGGGGGGGGGGGAGGATACGGAATATCTCAACAATAAGTATAATGTCTGCCCTAAACAAAATCAATAATTCTTGACGTTTATTTTCCATTGTTGTAAAATTAGAGGCCCCATCATTCTTGACGTTTATCGAGAGCATTGGGCCCCGAAGAAAAATGCCACCAAAATAAAGGCCCCATCATTTCAAAGTCTGGTCCAACTTAAATTGTGTAATATCAAACTCTCATTTAAGTCCGGTCCAAAATATTGGGGGGGGGGTGGGGTTTGTTTGGGGGATCATTTATTTTTTGTACAATTAAATTGTACAGAAGTAAGTTACCTTCATTTTACTCAATTTAAGATCATTTTTAATTTAGAGAAAATATTCGCATCATCCACTTAAACATCGCTTAAGCAACGCCACCATATATTTATAGCTTTTTAGTTATCCACTAATTGAGCTAATTAAAAAATAATATCGTTTGTATTCCAAAATATCTTTATATGTGTCCATTCTATCATTTTTGTTTATCAATAAACCTTTTTTAAATTCTATTATATCTTTCTTCTTAAATATACCTTTTATTTAATGTGAAAAGTGTACATTTTTTTGCTTAAATATACCTTATATTTAAGGATTTTTTTGTTCAATTGAATACATTTATTCAAATAAATTTTATATGGAAATAATATTAATATTGTTAAGGTTCTGCAGTTTCACCCCAATAATATAAGATAATATTGCACGTGTTAGATATTTGGAGAACTTTTAGGGGCACATGAAATTTCCTTGTCTTCTTACAAACCAATTATTTGACCTTAATATTATTACTCGTGCTTCTTTAGATGGTGGACGTATTCAGGATTAGCAAGAGATCTACCATTCGCAAGAGATCAAATCTTGAAATGGTATTTGTGGTCCATGACTATCATTCCGGGCCCGCTATTCTCACAATGTAGATTGCAGCTTACCAAAGTAATTTCATTTATCTACTTGATTGATGATATTTTTGACATGATGGGTACTTTAGAGGAGCTCTCTCTTTTAACTGAGGCAATCGATAAGTGAGAATCCATTACTAATATTAATTATCCTTAAAATATATATATGCGAATATATAATTTGCTACTTAGTTGATCGAATTCTAAGGTTTTTTATGTGATGAAGGTGGGAGGATTCGAATGCACTTCCGATTTACATGAGAGGGTGCTATATAGCCTTACAAGATGTGACCAATGAGATTGCCCATATTGTTGAAAAACAGTACGGATGGAGCCCTCTAAATAATATGAAGAGATCAGTATGTGAATTTCATGTTTACGAATTTGCATTAGATGCTCTAAATTAACTATAATATTCATTTTAAGGATCTTGATTGAGTGTCTCATCAAAAATGCCCTTGAAATCTATGATGCATGTTAAACGAGATTTTGTTCAACATATCAAATGTTAAACATAATCTCCGTTAACACTTCATCATAGATATATGACATTTTAAGAGACAATCTAGGATTTTCCTTATCTTAATATGAATGATAGAACGTCCACATCACAATAATTCGGTATCTGATAACATGTCCATATGAGCCACGGAGAATTAGGACTCCACATAACTTTTGTCCATCAAAAAATACATCGAAGAAAACTCCAACTACAGATACTACCTCACCTTTCGCAGTATAAATTTGTATACCTCTCAACAGAAAAAACACATTGGTACCATAAAAATCACATTTATGTAAACATTTTCTTTTTCTTTTTTCTAGTGGGCAAAACTGTGCAATGCATTCATGATTGAAGCAAGGTGGTTCGCCAACAAGCAAGTACCAAATGAAAGAGACTATCTGACAAATGGGGTCACCAGCTCAGGGGTTCACGTAGTTTTGGAGCATTTGTTTCACCTTTTAGGGCATGAGATCACAAAGGAGACGGTGCATTTATTTGAAGGCAGCTCACCTCTTATCTCTTGTCCAGCAAAAATTCTTAGGCTTTGGGATGATCTTGGCAGTGCAAAGGTACATATATGATATATATTGCCTTTTCTATTAATGCGCTGAATTATTGAGAACGGTTGTTGAACTTTATCATTTGCACTGTTATTCTATGTTTTATATTTCTCGAAAAAAAGAACCTCATACTTTCTTTCCTTTTAGGATGAGAATCAAGAGGGATTTGACGGCTCTTATGTTGAATGTTACTTGAAAGAAAACTCCAATCATAGTGTTGACAGTGCAAAAGCGCACATGATGGAGTTGATCTCTAAAACATGGGGAGATCTTAACAGAGAGTGCTTGTTCAATAAATCTTACTCGCCATATTTCACACAAGCATCGTTAAACTCAGCAAGAATGGTCAGCGTTATGTACAAGTACAATGAAGCACAGCAGTTGCCCTTAATGGAGGATTACACCCGACTATTGCTTTTCGGAGAAAGTTTTTAACCCAACATGTTGAAACTTGGCAAACTATGTTGACAAATGGCTGTATTTTGAATTTGCAAACCATAGACAGGCTCTAGATACATCTATAAATAAACCATTGTAGTTCTCGACTGTACTTAATTAGTGTCAACATGTTAGGAAGTTTCTTTATACATTCCTTCTGCCTACTCTCAACCTCTCACCAAACAGAACAACATTGATATTTGGGATAATTTCATATTTGCCATTATAAAAATCAAAATATCATATTTGCCATTACAAAACTTAAAATATCATATTTGCCATTCCAAAATTTAAAATCTATCAAATTTATCCAAAACTTGAAACCTTCCATCTTTTTCCGTTAAAACTAATGGTCCATTCTTGTAATTACTATTTTACACCTAAATATATTTCATCAAGTAAATTATACTTACCGTTAATTTGATTGAGTTATTCCAAATTTATCTCCCCCTCTCTCTTCAAGATTTAGATCCAAATATATAAACAAAGATTTTTTTCATTTTTCTAATATAAAGTTAGAATGTAATAGGAAAAAAAAAATATATATTCAAAAGAAGAATCAACTATTTCATCTCCATAGAGTTTTGAAATAATCATTTTTGAAAAGAAAAAGTGAACAAGGAGAATATATTATCTTTACAGTTAAAATAATGTTGTGAGAAGAAGGTGTGAAAACGGGGACGAGAGTTTAGATCAAAAAGATAGTATGTATATTTGCTTGTGAAGAAAAAGTAAAATGACATTTTGGTCATATTGAATAAATCTTAACGGAAAGTTAACGGTTTTGGATATATTTGATATTCTTGAAATTTTAAAAGGGTAATTTTGATAAATTTTATGTTTTGTAATGACAAGTATGATATTTTAAGTTTTTCTAATGGCAAATATGATATTTTAAGTTTATACAATGGCAAATATAATATTTTAAAGTTTTTGTAATGGCAGCAATGGCAAATATGATATTTTAAAATTTGCAATGGCAAATATGATATTTTAAGTTACTTTTTTCAGTCGCATGCAAACACATCCAGGAATTCCTCCGTTAATTGCTTTTTATGTTACAATTTCCTCACAAACTCTAAACAACATGTACAGCCCTACCAAATTCAAATAAATAAATAAAAAAAAAAAAGCTTAATGACTAGAGGAACCAGACCTCACATCACCAGCTAAACCCATACGCCTTCTGAGACTCGATTTTATCGCCTCTATCACAGTCTGCTGCTCCCCATTCGCCACGTCAGCACCACCATCAGTTTGCACTGTTTCATCTTGCTGAGTTGTGGGCCCCGCTGCACTGTTTGATGGTGCGGCCTGTTCTTGCAGTTGACGGGGATCAACAGAGACAGGTGGCGGCTGTACAGGGGATGTAGTGTTGGTGTTTGGTGTTTGAGGCAGCGTACCGGATCCCTGTTGTGGCTGCTGATGCTGTGGTCTTCTCTGTGGCTTCAGAAAATTTTGAGATAATCGTTAGCGATATTTTCTTGTGACTTTTTGGAAATTGCACGCAACATTTCTCATATTTTAAACTACAGCCATTGTTTTCTTTCAATCATAGATGAATAAATTTAACACATTGGGAGCTCTCAAAGGCCAAAGACCAAATTTGACGTGCGCAAATTTGTGACTCTAAATTTCACATTTCGAGTTTTTGAGGGGTATATATGAAAATTCCCCTCTAACTAAACAAAACAGTACCTGAACGGGGCCGGACCCACTTGGTGCTTGGGAAGCAACATATTGCAGCACTTCATAAAACCTAGTTTGCCCATAACTTGAGACCTTTTGAAAATACACAGATGTCCAGTCAGCAACAAGAGTGCGCATCTCGTTTAGGTTTTGATCAATTTGAGCCTCGTGATTTGATAAATATGGTTGAAAGAACGTATTATACACATAAGTAGTCCCCTGAAACAATTTGGTGCGTATATTAAATTATATATATTATGGATTGATAGTTATATGAAAAGAGATGACATCATACTAGCTTATGTCATTATATATATATACTAAATAAATCAAGTAAATACCATTGTATGTAATACATACCCTTGATTTTGGGTACCACAGGTACACAATGAAAGCCAGCTTTAATTCACTGTACATTGGCAACCTAGAGAGAGAAAGAGAGAGATTCAGTACCAGTGGTATAAAAAAATGATTAAATGGAACTTTAGTAAATAACTAAAAAAAAAATTCATCTGATATTCAAAAGAAAACGCCCAGGAAAAATATCATAAAAAATATATAAATATTTATATTCCATTACATTACCATGAAACAAAATTATCGGCAACCCTCTCCAGAACGGTCATTATTGCAAGTAATATCCTGCGCAATACATAAACAACATAAAATTACATTATTACAAGAAGTTGGAAAAAAAAAATCTGTAATAAATGCAACAATATTATATCAAATTCCAGTTGTTTCACCTGTGTTACAGAAGCCAAATCAGACTAATTTAAAACTCACTGATGCTTAATTACATATCCGAGGGCAATTAAATGGAGTCAAATTGAGGATTGATTGCACAATTTGCGTCTCAATTGGTTAAAAAAAATAAATGAAAGAAATTATTACCAATATTGGCACCAAAATCGCAACTGATCAATTTCTGGCTTGTTTAATTCAACTGTCTTGTAGCAATCATAAGCCGGATAAATATACCCCATAACCAATCTGTAAATAAATTAATAAAAAATCAATCTATTATCTTATGTTGAAATGAAGGAAAACAATTTCATATCAGTACCAAGTGGTACAGTATGGAAAGATTGGAACACTGGCCCTTTGTACTAATTTATTTTTATTCAATTGGAATTATACAAGAAAAAATATGGAGAAATGAGATTTCTTACATTAGAATCCTTGTGATAAATCCCATCATTTTTAGATTAGTTAACCGTAAAATTCCTACAGAACAAAATTTCAATTAAAACAGTCAAATACAATCAGTGAAGGGTCCATTAAGCCCCCAATTTCACATAAACTATATGCTAATTGTGCAATCAGAGTCAATTAACAGAATTAATTAATCCTCAAATTAGCATCAGTTCTGTGTCAATTGTTTGGTCAAATATAACAATACTTGCGTGCAAAATAAAGCAAAGGTAACAAAATTAAACACTCCGCGTATAATTGATATAAACAAAAGAATAAACATAATAACAGTCAACTTCACGAAAATAATATCAAATAAAACTTTCTTCGTTCGAAAACACAACACGAGAATTACAAATTACGAAAATAATTACTCAGCAGATAGATTTCGAAAGCAGTAATCCGCTCCGTACAACTAATCGGTAACGGAAAACAGAAAATAAACCTTAAATATCGGAGATGGACTGAAGGAAGTGAGAGGATAAACAGTTTGGTTCGGATTGGTTCGGTGAATGAAGGCTTCAATTCAAGCGCCGATTCGCATAAGAGCAGTTCTGTTCTGTTTTAGGACTAGGAGGGATTTGAATATCACTGTTGCGCTCACAGCGTGGCGATCTGTGCATCGGGTCAGTTTCTTCTTGCCGGAAGAGCAGATGCAAATAAAGAATAATGGGCTGGACTGGGCTTGTGCTTGATTGTTTGTTTTTATTTTTCATTTACTGGACCGAAAAAAATATTTGTATAATTTTTCAGAGGCCCAAAAAAGTGACGGTCTGGCCTGCCTTGAAATAGGGCCGGGCCTGATATTATGTCATGTTTGCATACTTTTTGTAAAGTGTGAGAATATACACCAGCGGCTTTATTATTTCCTTGTTTAAAAATATATAAATCATTCATTTTCTTTACAGCCAATAAGCTCATAACTCTTTAAAGCATAATAAAAAAAAAAGGTGAGTCTAAAACTCATTGATATGAAAAGTATAAGTGGGATAATATATCTCCATTCAATAAAAAAAAAATCATCTTCCTCTTCAACTGTAAATAGAATTAATACTGATAGAAATTATGCTTATTCATGACATTTCTTATATCATACGAGGAAAATACCTGATGGTTCATAGATTTTTCAAGGATATCCTCATATTTCTCACTTGTAGGGAGGTATGTATGATATTTTGAAATTCTACATCGATTCATAACAAATTCCCCCAAAAATCTCACTTTCTGAGAGTTCAAAAATCTGAAGGTAATGGGAACAAAATAAAGCGAAAACAAACATAAGTGGCTCACACATTGCATAAAGCCTTTTTCTTATGCTGCCACAGCAACCAATCAATTTCCTTTCGAACAACCCAAGTAGGAGTCATGATGTTACAAAAATCATTTCCGTTCCTTGGATCCGATTTCCTTCTGCCACCATTTCGAAAAAGTGGTGATGTCTCTTTATGAATCAGAATCAGAATCACAACAAGCTAGAGAGTTACACGGAAACAATTACTCATTGGTAGTATGAGGTTTAGTGGTGAAACATAATTATGAAATTGAAACTTTTACTGAAAAAACTCCACATTATTAGGATCAAAGCCGGGAGAACAAAATGAACAGAAAGTTTAAAAATAGTTAATTAAGTACTACAAAATATCCAAGAACTAGTCAAGAAATAGACTCTATCTTTGGATGCGAGAACTTGAACTCAAAACTGGAAACAGGAAGGATTAAGCTTTTGTTTATTTTCTATCCTTTTTCTTAGAAAGTAGTCTTTATTTTAAGGATGGACTATCTTTTAGTTTTTTTAGCACTATCATTGTAAATATTACATGTGACGAACTTTTTATTCGATTTAATATAATGTAAGCAAACACTTGCCTTTAAAAAAAAAATATTACAGATTATCCATTTAATGGAAACAAGTCGAACTAAGTTAAAAAACTTTACTTGAAGGTACTTGCAAAAAAAATATTTTAAAAATTAGAAGTATATTTAACTAACAACTTTTGGTCAACTAATACTTTAATTTGAGTAACTATTCTTTCGAAAAAAAATACTTCAATTTATGATGAATCTCTTCCATTTAAGGTCAAAAGAAATTTCTCAATTCTTGTTGCAAATGGAGGGGAGCATACAGGTCTATCACTGTTAGATTGCTGGCATTCATTTTTATTTTATTTTATTTTATTCGTTTTCAAATTTTTTTATTGTTTTATACCTTTCAATTGAATATTACTTTTATTTTCTTTTGAGACATATTCCATTTACACTAAACTAAAGCGAAAAATGAATAATGCACCTATTTGAACCAATCATTTATTTTTCTTCTTTTTTTTGCAATTTGAACCAATCATTTCTCCCACCAACAAATCAGAACAGTAAACACGTTCTAGCCCTCTTAAGATCATCACACATGTCCTTATCCAACCGCCCACAGCAACCAAACAACATTTCTCCCCCCTCTCTCTCTATATAAACAATCTCCCTCTCTTCAACCCTGCAAATCATAAAATATAGACGAAAAAGAAAGGAACTAAAATTCAACAACACAATGGTGAATCCTAGGGTTTACTTTGACATGACCATTGGTGGAGCTCCAGCTGGGCGTATTGTGATGGAATTATACGCCAACGAGGTTCCACGCACCGCAGAGAACTTCCGTGCCCTCTGCACCGGCGAGAAGGGCGATGGAAAATCCGGCAAGCCACTTCACTATAAGGGATCTGCTTTCCACCGTGTGATCCCTGATTTCATGTGCCAGGGCGGCGATTTCACACGTGGCAATGGCACGGGTGGTGAATCCATTTACGGCGAAAAGTTTCCAGATGAAAAGTAAGTTTTGTCGCAGCTCAAACTTGGAGAGGATTGGGGAGGTTTTCCAAGTTTTAGGCTCACAACTGTTTAATCATACTATCATATTACAGTATACGGTTGAAGTGAGACATAACACAATACCCTAAAAAAAATTGAATTGTGAAAACCCTCAAATTATTACATAACTGAGAAGACATAAATCCGTACTAGCTAAATAATTCCCTCAAACTCTTAATTTTCCTTTCTTTTCTTGTAAAGATTACTCACTTGATCAGGACTTCAAAAAGAACTCTTAATTTTCAAAAGAAAATACCCTTTTTGACCAATGTTATAGAAATAGGGTAGAGACGTGACTGAATTTTCAATATGTTTTAGAGTATATAACAAAAGTGCATATTTGACCAGTGTTATCGAACTTTATTTTTCCGGATGCTTTCGTATTCTCTTTTTTTTATTTTGACGCCCGCAGGTATGCTTTCGTATTCAGTACGGAAACAGAAGAAATATGCTATGAAAAATCCCTAACTTTAAGCATCATTCATTTCAATCACGATTTAAGCACATAACTTTTGTTGTGTGTACGCAAAGTGTACCCACGATGCTTGCAGTTCTTTTTGATAAAAGCATCACAATATAGTTCTTCTTTCGAATCAGATACTATTTTAATAGCAGGTTTTGTAAATTAGAAAAGTTAGAGATTTCTTAAATATGAGAAAATATCATAGGTTACAAATGAAATAAGCTATGTTCGAGTCAGCATATATACCATACAAATAATATCTTTGCTACATTTTCCTGTGGATTTCCTCTGTATGCAAAATATTCTAGTCTAGCCCCTTGCACATTGTTCTGTTTTTATTTGTTTGGACGCATATATATAACCTAGCTTAACCATATTTCCACATATTATATGCAACATTTAGGTTTGTGAGGAAGCACACTGGACCAGGAATCTTGTCGATGGCGAATTCTGGGCCCGACACGAATGGATCGCAATTTTTCATCTGCACTGTGCCTACTCCATGGCTAGATGGAAAACATGTTGTATTCGGCCAAGTTGTTGAGGGCATGGATGTTGTCAAGACCATTGAACGTGCTGGATCCCGCAGCGGCTCCACTGCTAAGCGTGTTGTGATAGCTGACTGCGGCCAACTTTAGTAGATGTATAATAAATAACAATTCTTAAGTATTGAATTTCATATTTGAAATAATTGAACGGTTGTATTGGTAATTTTGGCTTTTAATGTATTACTATAGTGAAGATATGTTTTTGATGCCTACTTGGTGTGTTTATTTTGAATTTTGATGTTTCCATTGTTCAAAATTTTAGTTATGCGAGTTTCCTCGAAGTTTAAGACTTGAACTACATGCTTTGCATACTTTTCATGTTATGTCCTTGTAACAGTTCGAGTGTTGTAGGTTGTCCAATGTAACATGAGCAGTCACATTTCGACGGTTGACTCTGAAGATCCACAAACTCTTATACTATTCATAATTCTAGTAATTGCGTAGTGTATTTCTAATGTTTGGCCCTCTAATATTAAATCTTATATTGATGTTTGTATCCTGTGAAAACTTTGGTAAACGAGTTCATTCTCCTCAATGCTAGTCTGCAGCCACAAGATTGTTGCAGTTTAAGTTACTCTCTCTAGTTCCCTTCAGCAATGTAAATTACTCAATTGTATATTTGATAATTGAAGCAAAAAAATCACATAATCCAAGTTTAACAGCAACTCCTAACTCTGGCCAACTCATATGTAGATTGTTAATTCGAATTTGAATTCTATAAGAAAAAGGAACTCAAATTCGAGACACTTGAAATTTACAGGATCTTGAATTTTGTTTGTCATATCCCATGAAATATATGTAACGAAAAAATGATGCATTCATACACCAAAATCATCTTTAGTCATGTATTGGACACAATCAAGTAAAATATATATTTGTTAGATTTGGTGTTATTATATCAAAATCTCCAAAGTTCCTTAAACAGAGGGAAGCTAAAAAAACAAAAAAATGCCCAATATTTGATCTCACATCTTTTTTAAATCGTATTAGCCGTTATCAAGGGTAAATTTTTATTTCCATCAATCGAATTTAATTATCAAAATGAGTGGTTGCATTCGTAAGCAAATAAAATAATATTTCAAATATAAACAAGTAAAACATATAAATTGATGGTAGTTTACATTGAAAGTTATGGTTTGATGAGTTATGAGTTTCTCGAAATAAATGGTAAAGAATAACATGGATATCATTTATCTATTTTGTAAGGCTACATTCAAACAAGTGCTCATGTTCTATGAATATAGGGCATCAATGTTATTTCTCATTTTATAGATTACTTGTACAATGAGATTTCGCAAGAAGAATATAAAAAAAAATGATAAAATATAATTAAGAATATATATTTTTTTTTTTTCGTTTTCATTAAGAATAGATTCAATGGTGAGTCGTGGGATATATGCTCTCCATTACTGATCACTCCTTTTATTATATTCCCTTTTCCTTCGCCCACAGCACAAAAAAAAGGTTTTTTAATTGACTCGTACTATTCACATGAATGAATTGTGATGGCAACAAGTCCCTGTGCTTCCTTTCGGAGCTTGAAAAAAAATAACAATTAATCTTACCTTTACATACTATATTCCCCACACCCTCAATAATTTGTGGTCCAATGTGATTTCTCACTCCCACGAGTATCTTAGTTTTCCAACTAATTCTTTTTATACTTTTCAAATTGCCGGCAGGCTGAAATTATGCTTTTTAAGTTTTTATTCATGCCCATCAGCTCTGTCATTTCTATTTTATTAACCCACTATTTAACAAACATTACGGATCTGCAATAGATGCTAACATTTTCGTTGAACAAACACATGCAATTTTCTACCTATGCATGGGATTTCGTCCAAGATGAGATGATATAAGACGGAGGATTGGATTTTCGGGTTAATAAAATAAAATTCAGAAAAATATAACAATTTTCCAAATGTAGCATATATCCCTCAAGATCATAAGATAAGAGGCAACAGTCAACTCAAAACACAGCAAAATCACAACGAACAAACACAGAAAAGACTAATAAAGCTAACAATTCAATTTAAGATAACTAGCATTTGTATAGCAGAAGCAGCCTAGGGAGCCTTCAATCTCCCAACCACCACCCCCTGTTACCAAAAGCAACCCACAAACACCATCAAAACAAACCTAAAGTCACCAACAACGCAGAACAACCAAAACAAGGACCATCCATCACAACAACAAAACAAAGACTCCATACCAAGCGATCCGCAAAGGACACCAAATCACCACAAAACACAACACAAAAACCCTAACGATAATACTCTATACGACATGCTCAAGACACATCATATAGACCAAAATGCAGACAAGACCTGCACAGTTTACTTGGTGCAGTCGCGAGAGAAGTGGCCCGGCTCACCACAGTTGTAGCAAGAACGGTCTCCGCCGCCGCCGCCTCCACTGCCGTAACGGCCGCCTCCACTGCGGCCGCCACCACCGCCTCCACTGCTGCAGTCACGAGCAATGTGGCCTGCCTCGCCACAGTTGTAGCAGGAGCCGCCGCCACCGCCCCCGCCGCCGCCGCCACCTCCGGCGCTGCAGTCACGTGCCATGTGGCCCATCTCACCACACTTAAAGCAGCCACCACCTGTCAACGAAAGAACATAAATGCCAAGGTACAATTATTAAACCCTTCAGCTTTAACTTCTATGAACTACTGTCAATAAAATCTTATAGTCGACAACTACACAACATCAAACACTTTGTACTTTCATATTCACAGTTACTGTTTTTACTCATACAATATGAGATGACGCAGTACATATAATTACAAGAATCATTGCAAGAATGATTCTGATATACAATGAATGTGCATCGACTTTCAACAGTAAGATAATAGTGTATACAAACAAAAAACACTTGTTACCAGTTGTGCTCTATACAAAAAGAAATATAAGTTGCAGTAGTTTCTTTGTTACAAGAAACAAACAGACAAAAGAAGAAACAATACAACAAATCTAAGAGCAGATATCTTGAAATAAGAAATAAAATAACATAATAAAGTTCAGATCAGGCTTAAAAACACTTAAATCAAGCAGATCGGACAAAATAATGCTTTGTTCCACCAAAAGTATCAGATCTGAGGAAGAAAGACTTACTAAAAGATGAACAGGACTAACTATGATCTGTATAATGACATCAAGAAAAAAAACTAAGTTTCTACCTTGGCCGCCGCCGCCGCCGCCATAGCCGCCGCCGCCTCCATAACCGCCGCCGCCTCCATAGCCGCCGCCGCCAGATCTACCGCCGCCGCCGCCATTAAATCCTCCGTATCCGCCGCCGCCATAGCCTCCACCTCCACGGCCTCCACGGCCGCCTCCTCTGCCACCGCCGCCGCCAGATCTGGCGCCGGAAACGCTAGATCCGTCAGGTCCGGTCACATCCACAGCCTTAGTACGGCCGTCGCCTCCGTCATGAACCGCGAACTCCACAACCTCGCCCTCAGCGAGGGTTCTGTACCCGTCGGACTTGATGGAGCTCTGGTGCACGAACAGGTCCTCGCTGCCGTCGTCGGGCGAGATGAAGCCGAAGCCCTTGGTGTCGTTGAACCACTTCACGGTTCCCTTGAGCCTCGAGCCTTCTTCCGCCATTGCCGTCGGTTAGAGATTTGAGAAACCCTAACCTAGAGAGAGAGAGAGAGAGAGAGAGAAACCCTAACCCTAGATTTCGAGATTTAGTTCTCTTTTAAGGAGGTTTTTGGAGGAGTGAAATTTTGGAGAGAAGTGTTTCGGCGCTGAGAAATGGACAGAGACAGGGGGGTTTTTATAGCCCGGCGGGCCCTACCGAACCCGGAAGGAAATTCGATGTTGAGTGCTGTTTTAGTACTCCCTCTTTGTACCTAGATCTTTGCACAGGTTATGTGGCACCAGATCAAAGAATCTATCTACTCAATTTCAACTCATTGTAATAATGAGCAACAACGCTTATTATATTATAGGTAGAATCTATTGTTTATACACGAATAAAAACTGAATTCCCGAAAAATACACAGTCAAAAATAAATTTCAGCTGATAGCACTTTCGCAATTCAGAAGTGCGGTTGGATTAGAAACCGCACTTCAGAAGTGTTGTTCTATTTTAAAATCAAACCAAGTCATAAAAAATTATTTTTATTCAAACCACACTTCTAAAGTGCGGTTTGGAATTTTTTTTCCTTTTTTGGCTCAAACCGCACTTCTAAAGTGCGGTTTGAGCATTTATTATTTTTTCTTTTTTGGCTCAAACAACACTTTAGAAATGCGGTTTGAGTTATTTTTTTTTCTTTTTGTGTTTTTTTCGCACACGCAGTCAGATCAAAGTTCAATCATGTCGCTCTTTTCACTATTCCCATTTACCACGAATATCAGCTTAAATACGACATTCTTCATTCATTTTCATTCACACGGTACTCTCATCTCTCTCTCTCTCATTTTCAATCTACAATCAAAGAACAACTATATATTATTTTTTTTTGTTTATTGCAATAATTAGTAAATATAAAAATATATACAATATAACCAATGGTATATAGGTTAAATCAAATATATGAAAAATTGTAAAATACTTATATTGTAATAGATTTACCAATATATTATTCTACACCGTAATGAAAATAATAAAAAAAGTATATATAAATTGTAACATTTATATAAATATTATGATTATATTCTATCTCACGGTTGAAATTTTTTGTTTTCGATGAATGTAGATAATTTCGTAAATGACTTTCTCAATTTGATTCAGCATGATATATAATTGGATGAGTTTTTTTTATTATTTTTTATTGTGTCAAGTGATATGATTTTTTTTTCCTCTCTTTCAGCTCAAAAATCATTTCAAGGATGAAAGTTCATGTACCCAAAGCCTAAGATTGAATAAAAAAAGGAATTTACAAAATATCTCATTGTGGGCCCACAGACATAAATGAGCGCTGCCTAAACCCTAAAACCCTCTTTCCCTTCTTTTGACGGTCCACGAGACCTAGTTCAACAAAATACTTTTTACTTGCAAGTACCCGGTGTTTGTGTACCATGTTTGAGAGAAGGCCGAAGAGAACCCGAAATGGAATGGTATTGCCATATTGGAGCAAAACCCCGTCAGTAGACCGAGTCTGTTATGTCAATCTCACTATAACGCGCATCAAATGCTTATCGGTATCTACAGGAGATCGGACTCCAAAGTTTGGCATCAAATAATCATATCGAAATTTGAATTGAGCATTTTTTCCTTTATTTTGGCTGGCCGTCTGATGTAAATGTACTTATTTTTTCTTTTGTTGTATTATGTTTGAATATAATCTCCAAAATAATTAGGTTGAATCGGTCCAACATTAACCCAGCAAATGACATCAATTAATCGTATACATATGATTAATTGTGTGACTTTATAATGTATCATATGATTAATTGTGTAAATCTGTAATGCATCATAAGCATCAAACAAGCAAATATCTCTTTGATTCCATCACTTTTGAATTGCTTTATCCAAGAACAAAGTAACATAAAAAATGACACCTCACTAAATTAAATAGTTAAAAAATAAATAAATAAAGAGAGACAATGTTACACAGTTATTTGCTAGCAATTAACAGAAATGAAGAAAAAAAAAAGAAAAAGGAAAATAGAAGTTCAAAAGTCATGTCAATCTCTAACTACATTTTTGTTGCTATTAGAAGGTCAGCCCTAGAATAATCATCTCATATATTATTCTTCCTTTTTTATTTATGAGCCCTTGGATTTGTGAAGGAACTCCATCTTTAATTTTTCCTCCAATTGAGAGAAATGCCGTGAAAAATCTCCTGAGAAAATCAAACCATGCATACATTATAATTGCAGGAACGTTTTGTGCTAATTTCCTTCTTTTGTTTAAAATTGATCAATGATTTTGCCCCCACACGTAATTACCACACATCCAATGTATAATATACATTACACCTTGATATGCATGTAATAAACTATTTCATACCCATTATATGTTGTGTATACACTGTACCTAACAATATTGAACCAGAAAACTGTATATAGAAAGTTACATTCATGCATTTATATTTATATTTATATTTATTGGGTACCTGCAAGTGAACTATCCTTTTGTAAAAGTGAGCCCTTTACTAGTACTGTACCAGGAATTTGCTCAAATATCTACATTGAAAAAAAAAAAAGAACTAAATGAAAACAAAACAACTTTTATCATTTCTGCAGGCAAGATTTCATATTAAAAAAATAAAACTAAGGGTAAAGTTTATATGAAATGAAAAAAGCTATACCGAAACGCGAAAGGAAAGCTCCTTTTTCTCAGAGCCATCAGTAGAAGTCTGGTCATTTGATATTGTAACCTGTCAAGATAAAATATTATCTATCTTCAGCTTTTGTGACCAGGAATGGAAATATGTATTTGAGAGGATATAAGTGCAAATTTGAGTTCTTTCAAGGACAAATATTCACAGAAAATAAACAAGTCATAATATTTCACCAAAGAAAGGACTACTTACATTAACACAAAAAGACGACATATCAGATTTACACAATGCACCAGAAGAGAGGAAAGAAGCTTCCACAAATTTCAGCACTTGAAATGCGCCCTTTTTACGTTCAAGCCCCTACATTTCTTAATATCTGTTATAATTATGGAGATGAAGATCTGATCACTTTTGAAACAGAGAGATTATTTTCTATTAAGGTAATTAATTTGGATATCAATTTTGGCAGGTACATTGAAATTGTACAATTTAATGCCAATTTACCCAATTTCAACTGCTTAACCCTCAATTGTGCAATAATGCTTTAATTAAGCTTTTATTCAACCCAAATCAGCTTAATATTATTATTTTCCACAAGTCAAAAGATATCAGAAATAATCAAAGTTCAGTGAGCAAACAGCAACTAATCAAAGCTCATCAACTAATTCATGTATGAATTTTTTATTTTCACATCTTGTAAGGAAACTAATAAAAAACTTTAAAATAAAAATTAAATTCACCTCAAGCATGAACGAGAGATTGGTCCTTATTGGTAAATTTGGTGAGATAAATTTCGTTTTAGGAGAGAAAAAAGACCATGCAAGGCCCCACCTGGCAGTGTGACCTTGAACAAATTCAGTCGTCTTAACAATTGTCGCGCCTTTTTCGCGAATTTTCGAAATTAAAAACTTCAAATTCGCTTTTCTCCCAACCATTGATGTGAACCACCTACAAAGAACAATACACTTCAGAAATAAGTGAAAAATTCCAACAAAAATAAATTAAACAAAAATTAGGACTCACTCCACAAAACCCAAGGATCACAATGTCAGATCTCTTTTTCTGGACTCCGCGAAAATTTAAAACTAAAAAATTAATGACCTTATTTCCTTCCAGAACAAACATTAATGTGAACCACCTAGAAAGCAACGAAAACGAACAAAACAAAATGATATCCAAAATAACGAAAAATTCATTCTAACTCTAAAAACCCCAAAACATCTTTCCTCAATCACACCTCTATTCGAAACAATCCAATGTTAAACATTAAATATTAAATACCTAAACGAGTCCTTTAGACAAATGCTATCCTCAACAATCCTTCCAACAAACTCCCTCTCGCCCCCATCACAGACCATCTCCTCGCGGGTCCCACCACAAGCGGTTTTCGGGTTGAGACCCGCATCCGCTAAGGATTCAAAGAAAGGCGGGTTGCACATGCAGAAGTCGAACCGCTCCCCTTCCTTCACCACGCCCACAAGAACAGAGTCGTCATCTGACGGCTCTGATTTGCTGGCAGCACGGATCTCGATGAGGTGGGAGATGTGGGGGTTGTTCTCTACGTTCTTCTTGGCCCACTCTAACGCTACTGGTGTTATGTCTGCAAGGGTAGTTACAACTTATAATGGATAGTGTATCTGAGGCGGGATAAGTGATGAGTAACATTTTGAGTGAAAACTTGGGTTATTTTGGTTATGTTGCGATTGATTGGGTTGTTGAGTGCTGAGTGATGCAAAAATTGGTCAAGTTGAGAATAACTGAATGCACAAGATTTTAGTAGTAGAGTTGAGATTTGATTGCAGAAGTGAATCTACGGTTTTATTAGTTGAGTTGAGCTTTTATTCAGAATAAACTGATGCTTAAATTAACTGCATAGAAAAATAAGACGAGCGTAAATCTACTCTAATTTAAAGTTTAATTGCATCATTGGTATTTTGATATCGCTCCAAAATATATTTTTCATACATACCTGATCCAACAAAACTCCAGCCCAATAGGGAAGCACCGAGCAAAGGGTAGATACAATTCGCACCGGTACCAATGTCGAATCCTCGTACCAGTTTGTTAGAGTCATCAGTGTTGATGGACGGGATGAGATCTGAGGCCAAGAGGTCCTCGATCCAATGGATGTAATTCGACCGGTTCGGTATTGTAGGGCACAGCTGTCCATCAGGAATCCACCTGTCAACCAAAAAAACAGAGTTATATTCCTAGAATCAAAAGATGTCAAATTTAACCTTTGAAAATTGCAACATATTGATCATGATTTATTTTATTAGCTTGGGGCTTTATGAAGGACTTAGGGTTTAATTAAAGCTCTAACATAATCTTTCAGCCCAAACAATACCAATAATATATATTGATATATCATTTCCATGTATAAAAGACCAACTCCAGTATATCCTTCATGATTACCAGTACACCATTTTATAAATTGTACCATTCATTACAAATCTTTACATAAACGAATGTATATTACAACTGTTCTGGTATAATTATCCTGCCAATTTCTTATGGCCAAAAAACTCCCTGAGCCACTAACCAAAGAGCATAGCTAAAACAACAACAGGGAGATAGAAGGAAACAAGAGAGCACAGACGAACAAACAAACCAATTGACGCCGTGGTCGTGGAGGAGGAGGACACGTGTGAGCTCGCGGGTGGCGGAGAAGTCTGCGAAGTCGATGGTGGGCCGGTCCGGGCCGGAGGGGAAGATGAGGTAGGGGAGGAACGAAGGGTAGAGAGACGCCAGGAGAGAGAAGTCCGGAGGAGAGTCCTTGTATCTGTTTCGACTGTGCATCTCCGGCGCCGGCGATCGCCGGCGCTTCCTGCTGCCGCGTGGCATCTCTACTCGACTCGCGCGTCGGGAGAAGGGGATAGGCCGAAGGGGTATAAGCGGTGAGTTTCGTTTGCTTTGGTGTATTTTGGGGAATTTGTATTTATAAATACAGAATTTGTATCAACATACTTTATTTAATTTGTAAAATTATGAATTTTAGAGTTCTTGTTCATGTATTTTATAATAGACTAAAAAAAAGAATTATAAAAATATTAATTTATTGATTAATATAAAATTAAATACAATATTTATTTGAATCAGTTTTATTTGAAACGATTATAATTAACATAAAATAAAAATAGTTAATCACATAAGTACAAAAAATTTGATTAATTAATTTTATTTTATGTTAATTTTGCATTTATTTGATTAATTAGTTTTATTTTATTTTACTTATAATCGTTTCAAAAAATATATATTTTTCTCAAAATAAATCTCAAAACAAATAAATACAAAAAAATATAATTTTTAATAAAAAATAAATAAAAATAATAAAAATACATAATTTCGAAGTACATTAAAATCAAACATTTAATCCATGTATCTCAAAATACGCCGAATCAAAAATGAAAGAGTTCAAAACTAATCCAGATTTGATCCGATGAATTGGAAACCGTCTAGCCAGAGTGTGTTTTCTTGTCTGGGCTGGGCTGCGCTCGTCGCTTGGCTTGGCGGGAGTAAGTAAAAAGTGTAAGGGCTCGAACTCTCCTCTTTGCGCCGCCAGTACACTCTCACTCTCTCTTTCTCTGCCTTTTTCTAGTGTTTAATTTAATGGCCTCAAGCTTACTGTCGCCGCCAGACTGCACGAGCTCAGCCACGGCGCGCCGCCTGAATCGCAAGCTACTGACGGCTACTTCCCGTTCTCTCGCCTTTCGAACATGTTTCTTTCCTCCATGGGAGAGCGCCTCTATAAGTCTCTCTTCATCCGTCTCGAAGGGAGCTGTGTCAGCTCTTGATTCTGGTATCTACTTTAGTTCATTTCTATTTGGCTTTCCTTTCGTTTTCTTTTTTCGTCGGTTCTGTTTTGCATGTTGTGTGTGAAATTATGCTTTTTTTTTTTGTTTGAACATGCCGAGGTTCTATTTAGTGTTACTTTTTGTTTTACTATTGAGAATTATAGTTGAGTTCTATTGGTTTTAATTATGCTAATAAATTGACCTCATGTTGCTATTTCAATGATGCTTGTTCTTTGTTAAACCAATAATAATGCAAACTTATTCTTGATCCCAGTGTAAGCTTTACTTCATTCACTTTACGGTTTTGGATATGAAGTCTAGACTCGTTCGATTTAGTATTTTATTTCCTCATTACAAAATTTTGATTTTAATTCTATTATTTTAAGTTGCTATAATCTTTCTTGTTTGTATTAGTCACTCATTCCAGTGTCTACTACAAAGTCATGTTCATTCAATTTTATGTTTTTTATTTGCTAATTTCATTTTACTTAGACTAGAACATTTAATACAGGAGCTTTGACCAGTGACGCCACCTCAAAAATAATCGACGGAAAGCTCATTTCGAATCAAATAAAAGACGAGATCTCACTAGAGGTCGCTCGCATGAGAGAAGCGACCGGTACGGTACCGGGCCTGGCGGTCATTCTGGTCGGCGCAAGAAAAGATTCACAGACCTACGTCAGAAACAAAAAGAAAGCTTGCGAGGCGGTCGGTATAAAATCGTACGAGGCCAATCTGCCTGAAGACTGCACGGAAAACGAGGTCCTTAGGCATATTGAGGAGTTCAACAAGGATCCGTCTGTTCATGGCATTTTAGTTCAGTTGCCCCTCCCTCGTGTGAGTATAATTTTTTATTCTTAGAAAATGTGAAATATCATGGATGTTCCTCCAAAACATAAGAAATTGTTAAGAACGTGAAATATCATGAACGGTTCTCCAAAACATAAGAAATTGCAAGAATAGCCCTCATTGCCTCAATTACGCTTCTTTCTCACTCATTTTTGTACAAATAAAAGATAGTAAAGCAAGGATTGTTTGGGGACGCTATTGGGGCAAATGTGTAAATGAGGTGACATTCTTATTTTTAACCATCAAGGATCTCAACCTTCTTTTGTCTTTCTATCCAGCACATGAACGAGGAGAGGATCCTAACAGGAGTCAGCATAGAGAAGGACGTGGACGGATTCCACCCGTTGAACATCGGCCGGCTGGCGATGCAGGGCCGAGACCCGCTGTTCGTGCCGTGCACCCCGAAAGGGTGCATGGAGCTGCTGAAGCGGTACGGCATCGAAGTGAAGGGCAAGCGGGCCGTCGTGATTGGCCGGAGTAATATCGTTGGCATGCCGGCTGCCATGCTGCTGCAGGTTGGTTTTGTATATGTTGATTTGGATATGTACCCTTTTGAAAGTTAGAATGTTGAGTTTGGGTCTAATATTGATGTTCTGAAACTTAAAACGTGTATAAAGCTGGTGTGATATTAGTTTGATAAAGTCACAGTTCCTCTTTTGGATGCAGGCCGTGATATGATTATGTTATTAGCACCAATAGGATTGATACAGAACAGAACAAAAATTGGGACTAATTAGTTAGTTCCCTAACCAACTATTACTGTCAATTTAATTTCTGTTATGAGTAATAAATTATGAATTGGAAATATATCACTTAAAATTCCCAAAAGCAAGGACAATATTCGTCAATCTCAACAACACAGCTGACACTGTCACATTTGGCCCAATTAATCAGTTGACCTAAATAACCAACCATCACTAGTCAAATCATTCGTTATTGTTAATATTATTAAATTTTTTTTCTATTGTAAATGTAGAAAGCGAACGCAACGGTGAGTATGGTGCACTCGTACACGAAGAACCCGGAAGAGATAACGCGGCAAGCGGATATCGTCATCTCGGCGGCCGGAGTGGCCAACTTGGTTCGGGGTTCTTGGTTGAAGCCTGGTGCCGTCGTCATCGATGTCGGCATCAATGCCGTCGATGTAAGCCTTTTAGTAAACCCTAAAATTCTCAGATCTCTCTCTCCCTCTCTCCCTTTGTGTTTGTGACTAACTGAACTTTTTATCTTTTAGTCTCTTAAGCAATTTTACTTTTTTATGCTTTTTTTTGACTTCCGTCAAATGTGGTGGGATTTGAACCCTCATAAATTGAGGTGCCGTCCCACGACTACACCGAAGTAGTGATATATTTTATGTTTTGTAAAAAACAATGATTTTTTCGTATCTTTTCGTTTGTCTTAGAGGGACTGGTCAATTTTGAGCTAATAACTATTTCTAACAGTGATCAATACAAAACCTCTCTCCCTTGATTTTGAACTTGATTTTTAAAGTACTTTGAAGAAATGCAAACTATTGTAAATTGTTTTTGTCAGAATTGGTTCAAGAAACTATCTTATTTACCCTTGTGATATTATTTCAAGAATTGGTTTAAGAAACTATCATTACTTATGTCATTTTTTTTTAAATTAGGATGCGGAGAGCAAAAGAGGATATCGGTTGGTTGGTGACGTTTGTTTTGAAGAGGCATCAAAGATAGCGTCATATATCACACCGGTTCCTGGCGGAGTGGGCCCCATGACTATCGCCATGCTATTATCCAACACGCTTCTTTCAGCGAAACGCATCCATAATTTCAAGTGAATTTTGTTTGCTTATTTCAAGATAATAACTCAATTTGGGGCGTGTTTTGTCTCACCCCGTTTACCATCAAGCTGGCTATTGAAGCATGTAGAGTTTATGTTTAATGTATGAGGAAAGTTTGTAGTCATGATGTAGACGAATGAGGTGTGTACCTAATAATTGTCAGGCCCGTTGTGGCCTTTGTGCAACCATGTTGTAATGAAAACTGTTTTTTTTTTAACAGATGTCTCCGAAGAGACAAAATAACTGGGGGTTTTACCAAATTGTTACAAGATCAGACTATTCTTTTTCCTTGATATAGAAAGTTCAGAAAAAGAGCAACATGATTGATCCATTTGGATTTTGGAGACTACTCTTTGAGGATTGGGATTATCAGGCGTCTCTTTTTTTGGGTTTTGTTGTATAAATGTTTTGGCCTTGACTACCTCACAAATTGATGGAGGGAGATCCTTCCACGTATCTTGTTATTGATTCATTATTTCTCCAGCCTCTCTCTTCGGATATGCAGAAAACTGTTAGGCATAATTTCAACCACGGTATGAGAGACTCCCTTTGTCACAAATAAGGCAGAATATAACAGAAATATCAGATCTTTATATAAAATGAAACATGTCATTTATGGCCCTGTAAAACTGATAAATATCATGTCTGTTCTCTCTCTCTCTCTCTCTCTCTCTCTCTCTCTCTCTCTCTCTCTTTTTCCAAAATGACTAATATGTATAGTAGTAGGAAAAGAATGATTGGGAATATATTCAACAAAAATGGGAGAAAGAATGTTTGATATTACTTTTGCAGGAGTATTTGTACGTAAATATTTTCAATGTGTTTTGTGCTGGTTGGAGTATCTCTATATCCATGATAGTTCCCAATTTGTAGGGGTATCTATTATACTTGTATATTTTGCATGGGTAGACATGAAAATGAAACTTCTCAGCACACACAGGATGTTTAGTTTTATCTCATGATAGGTCATCTATTATCCCTCCCACTTGAAAGGCCAGGACCACACAAATTTTCCACATCAGCAATTACCATTCATCCCATCCATCCAATAGGATTCTTCCATCAGATAACACATATCCTCTGCACCACTCAAAATCCATCCTCTCTCCTCAATCCTTATATATCTTCCCTTGTTAATCTCATTCAGCGACCTCTACAAAGATCACCCAAAATTCGTAAAAAAAGAGAGAAATAAGTATATAACCAATGGCCACCTTGAATGCGGTAACCCTTCCATCATGCACTGGAGTTCGTGCTACCACCGCCAGGCGTACTGCCAGGCCGATGGCCGTCCGTGCATCCCTCAAACAAGTGGGATCCATCGCATTGGCGACAGCTGCTAGTGTTGCTATAGCTGGCAGCGCAATGGCAGCAACAGTCAAGCTTGGATCTGATGATGGAGATCTAGCATTCGTCCCGAGTGAAATAACAGTTGCAGCCGGTGAAATCATTGAGTTTATAAACAACGCGGGCTTCCCCCATAACGTCCTTTTTGAAGAAGATGAGGTGCCTGCTGGCGTTGACGTGGCCAAAATTTCCATGGACGAGGAGGATTTGTTGAATGCGGCTGGTGAGAAATACACCGTCACGCTCCAGGAGAAGGGGAGTTACACTATTTACTGTTCGCCTCACCAAGGTGCCGGCATGAAAGGGAAAATTACTGTTAACTAATTAATTCATGAGGCTTTGTGCAGCTTGTAAAACCCTATATTTGAATGGTTTGTGAGTAGAATGAAATTCTTGGATGAGAAGTGATTAAAATTATTAAGCTTTGATTTTTATTATGGTATGGTCTCTTGGTGTTTAATAATAATAGTAGTAGTAACAGTAATAATAATAATTGGTTTGATGCTAATAAATATTAAATCAACAAACTTTTGTCTTGTTATGTTATTCAATCAGCTAACTAAATTACGAGGCAATGACCTTAGCATAGCGCGAGATTTTTCATAGTAATAATAATAATTTATTTGACCTTAACCAAAGTACATCAAAAAACATACATTAATTTATAATTTATACACTATTTTTTTTTTTTTGGAGAATTCGTGGAGGACTTAAAGAATTTATAATTTACACTAGAGTTATTATAGTATTCGGCAATACCAGATAGTTCGACTCAGATTTATTTTGGATTTTAAGCTAATTGTATTGCAGGTTGTTTGAGCCGGAGATATATGATAATTTTTTTTCACTTTTTAATATACTATTTTTTTCTATATATTATTTTCACTATTTTTCGTATATATTATTTATTGTCTCTATATATTGTTTACAAAAAATAAAGTCTATATACTGTTTTTTTAATTGTATATATTATTTATTACCTCTATATGTATATTTTTTCACGAAAAAGGAAAGTCTTGCCGCACAAACCCCGTCGTACATATCAGGCCCTAAAAAATATTCTTTGAACAAATATTTAATCACTATTAAAGTTTGCTCAAAAGATAACAATTCCATTCTAAACAACATCCTAGAAAGAACTAAGGGGCTGTTTGGTTGGCAGAATCAAAAAAATACATGATGAATCTGACACTTCCGCAATTGTAAACTCTGTAAATTGTAATTCCATTCTAGTGTTTGGATATAAGGAATTAAATTTACTACACTTGTATTTCTAGTGTTTGGATTGATGTAGTTGTAACATTATATCGTTTGTTATAAACAAATATCAATATGGAACTCAAAATCATTCTAAAATATTTTACTCAAATAACCAAACATTTTCAGGCTATACATATAGGATTTAGTACTATCCAAATACAATAATTATATAACTAATCAGTGCTAATTATCCACTAGACAATTACACACTAATATGAATACTATTCTACAAATAAGTTAATTTTCAGTCTTCTAATAATCTTTTAGCAGTTTTCCTCCTAACAAAACATCACCTCGTATCCTACAATATCTCCATTTTTACCTAGTCTCTAAATATCACTGAAATAATCTGAAATAATAAACAAAAAATTGAATCACGAAAGATTAATTGAATCTTGAAAAATAAAAATTGAATCATTAAGGACTAATAGAGTTTTGGCAAAAAATTTCCCTTTTTCTTTTCTATTCATTTTAATTTCATAAATAACTTTTGGAGACTGTAGCTTTAAATCACTTGAGGACTAATAATATAGATGACTTAAACAATTAGAAGCTTAACTGAGTGATAATGATACTAAGAACAAACTGTACTATTAAAGAAAAAAAAAGTGAATTAATGGAAAGCTTTACTGAATTATGCAAATAGGTCCCTCAAAATTCCAAATCCTCCAATGTAGTCTTTGGAGCGGAGGACGAGAAAAAAAAGAACCATCCACCTGATCCAATATTAATGAGAAAAAAAATCACCAATCAATATAATTATTTACAAGCGGGTTGGGCCCATCTAATCATTATTTCTATTGTCTGAATCAAATGGACGGACAGCCCAAAACTATCTATTCTTTCTTTCTTTCTTTCTTTCTTTCTTTATTTATTTTAACTTGATGCAGTCATGCATCCCTCAAACGGGCCAATGGTCCAAAACTCTACTCTACGCCTCCTCCACCAAAGGTCTGACTCTGATCCGAAACAGAGTTGTATTTTCTTTTCTTGTATTGAAATAAGGTCTAGCTCTAGCGAATAGCGGTCTCTCTCTCGAGAGTCCCGACTCCCCCTCTCGTTCCGAACGGAAGTTCATGTGTGCGTCTCTGCCTGCTTCTCCCTCTCCGCCTCTCTTTCGAACCCTAAACTGAGTAAAAATTCCGAGTTATTAAAACCCTAAAATCCCGAATCGAAGCTCAATACCTCCACACGAGCCATGTCGGTGGCAGCTGGCGTGAGCGACACCGCCATAGCGGTGCGGGAGAAGCTCCGCGGGAAGATCGGGCAGACGAAGGTCAAGCGGTACTGGCCCGGGAAGGCGCCGGAGTGGGCCGACGAGGCGGAGGACGAGGATCTCACGGACATACGCAGGTCTCGGAATGCCGAAAAGGCTTTCGATGAATCGGGTGATGTGGCGGTGATGAAGGATGATCGGAGGCTGAGAAGGTTGGCTGAGGGGAGGGTGGATAATAGAGAGGAAATCAGGGCTGATCATAGAAGGATTCGTCAGGCCGAGATTATTTCCAGTGCTGAAGAAGAGCATGGTACTTTCCTTTCCTTGCTTATTTATTTTACTTCTATTTTTTTTTTGCATTTTGCATGTAAGATTGTGGGTTAAGTGACCCAAATATATTATCTTTTTTCGTGATTTTTGTATTCGTTATATGTTCTTTTTCTTTTGAATAGGGGCAGCAAAAGGCTGAAATTGTACTGATTATTAATATCATTATGATAACTTGTTATTATGAATTGCAGGAAAGCAAGAGGCAGAGCAAGAGGAAGAGGACGACGAGGCAGTAGAAGAAAGGCGCAGAAGAATCCGAGAGAAACTCCTCCAACGAGAGCAAGAGGAAGCCGAAGCCGCATCTCTCATCCCAGACGAAGAAGAGGCCGAAGAAGAATCCGAAGAAGAAGAGGAGGAATCGGAGTACGAAACCGACTCAGAAGAAGAATCAGGCGTAGCCATAATAAAGCCGGTCTTCATCCCCAAATCCCAAAGGGACACGATCGCCGAGCGGGAGAAGCTCGAAGAGGATGAGAGGCGTCTCGAGGAGTTGGTAAAAAAGAAGATGCAAGAGAGGAAAGTCGAGACGAAACAGATGGTTGTTGAGGAGATTAGGAAAGACGAGGAAATACAGAAGAATCTAGAAACGGAAGCAAATATAGAGGATGTGGATACAGATGACGAGTTGAACGAGGCTGAAGAGTACGAGGCTTGGAAGGTTAGGGAGATAGCGAGGATAAAGAGGGATAGAGAGGACAGAGAAGCGAGGATAAAGGAGAGGGAAGAGATAGAGAAGGTGAGGAACATGACGGAAGAGGAGAGGAGAGAGTGGGAGAGGCGAAACCCTAAGCAAACCACCAAAGAGAGCAAACAGAAATGGAGGTTCATGCAGAAGTACTATCATAAAGGAGCGTTTTTCCAGGCCGGGCCTGACGATACGGTGGGCACGGCTGGCGAGGCGGAGATTTACAGGAGGGATTTCTCCGAACCGACTGGAGAGGATAAACTGGACAAGTCCATTTTGCCTAAGGTTATGCAGGTCAAGCATTTTGGAAGGAGCGGAAGGACTAAATGGACTCACCTTGTTAATGAGGATACTACTGATTGGAATACCCCGTATGTTATATCTGTCTCGTCTTTTTCTGTTTTTAACAATTATTTCTTTTAGTTTGTGACGTGCTCATAGATACACAGTAAAGAAAGGAGCTTTCTTCTGATTCTTATTTGCTATAGTTGTTTCAACAGAGAATTCAAAATAAAGTAGGAATTTCAGTGAGAAATTTCTTTGCATTGCTTGCAAGCAACTGCTTTGGATCATTATGGTTCCCTAATTTGTTGCATATACTTTGCGTGATTAGGCCGTGTAAAACTTAAATATTGTTCAGCACTGCAACTATCGAAAGCATTTTTTGCTATTTTTTACCCTCTGCAAAGTCGACTAGTCATATAGAATTTTATATGTGACTTATGTAGATTTTATTCATTATATTTTACCTATGCATGGACTTCTTTGCAAAGTTTGCATCTTAATTTTACTTTTGATTTCTTGTAGGTGGACTGAAAATGGACCTCTTAGAACAAAGTACAATGCCAAAATGGCTGGCATGGGGCCAATTGCTAAACCAAAAGGGAGCAAGAAATTGAAGGATTGGGAAACCAAGTAAATGCATTTCAATTTGTGATCCAGTGTGTTATTAGAATAGGTGGCTGTTTAACTTTCGTAATGCTCTCAGTACTTGTTATGAATTATATCATGATTTATGTTTCCAAGTTTCTGTTGTTTTGAATGATGTAAAACTAAAATGTATGCTAGTTACTAGTTAATTCCATGAAATTTTGTAATATACTACTAAGAAGTGGATTTAACTGGCTATGAAGGTTCTGCACCAACCTAAGTTCTCATTAGTGCATTGAAGTGAATAATTCGTGAATGCTATTTAATTTCTGATATATGTGTGAATCTTTCATCTTTGGTTTCGCCGTCCTCGTTTTGGCCAAATCAGGACAGAATTGAGCGGGTTTGGTTGGGTCATTTCGGGTTATAGTTTATCCTGATAACAAGTCATTTTGGATTATAGGTTACACAAGTCACAGGTTGTTTGAGTCCGGGTTATCCGATTTAAGGGTCATTCTGGTCTCGGGTTAGGGGGCTTCAGGTTATGAGTCAATCTGGTTGTGGATCATTCGGGTTTAAGTTTTAGATAATTAATATCTGCTTTCAATCTGATCATGCTTCATTCGGGTCTAAATTTTGCGTATTTTGGGTTAGTGTTTCGGACTGTTTTGGTCTTGATTTGTATTATAAGTTTTGGGTATTTTGGGTTAGTATTTCAGATTCTTTTGGTCTTCGTCCGTATTATAAGTTTGGGGTATTTTTGTTTAGTGTTTCGGATTGTTTTTGTGTTGGTATGTATTATGGGTTATTATTGAAGTGTTTTAGATCATACTAGAATTTTGGGTCAATGTTCAGCTGAATAGCATACCCATTCCACGGACAACATATCTTTCAAGCAAAAAAAAAAGAAAATGTACCATATAACCAATTTATCTAATTTCAAGTAACAAATGCCAAAAGAAAAAGAAAAAATACAAATCATATTTCTCATAACAGTGTTTGGGCTGGGAAGGGTCCTTTCTACAATTTCAGCCTCAACTAAATTAAATGAGAAATCAGACATGTTAATTCTATTAGTTCATCTTAAACAGCCTTTTGTACCTCATTCTCCACCATTGTCCAATCAAAATTTCTCAAGGCGAGATGTGTACCATTCATCCGCCTCAAAACGGGAGTCTCCTCCTTATCGGTCTCCTTTTCAGGCTGCTTCTTCTCACTCGTTAGCATCATACTTGATTTACTCAAAGTAAGGTTTCTGCTTGAATTCTGATGACTAGTGGATTTGAATGACGCTCTATTCCTGTTCTTCTTTCGCTTGATCTGGCCGGTACAACCTATTCTTGGTGAAATGGGCTCAAAGGATTTGATTTCGCTTTTGACGGTGCGCCGTGCTTCAATTGGTACAAGTGGGACAGATAGTCCCTTGTTCGGTCGGTACAGTGCTGAGAAGGTCACTGGCTTGAGGAACTTGAAGAGATTAGCACCTCTTGGGCTCTTTCGCTTATCCATTTTGAAGCTCTCGCTCTCTCTCCAAAAAGAGGGTTGTAAGTTTCAGACAAGAACAAATTTTTAAAGAACAAAACTTGTATTGAAGAAAGTGGTTTTGTATGAACAAGGAAGAATGGAGGAAATAGCAGCAAAAGAAACAGATGTTTTTTTTTGAAACAATTTTTTTCCGAAATAAACGCAAGGCGAGACTGCAACAATTTTATAGGAAGAAAGTTTTGCCAGCAATAGCTAATTATGAGTAATGAAGTTGTGGCAATTTAGTCTTGTCCCAAAAAATGTTATTACAGAACAAAAATAAGCTTTACGTTTATTCATATTGAAAAGAAGGGATATGGTCAAAGAAGAAGAAAAATAGCTAGCAAATGGCTAGCTATTTCGGAAAATAATATTTTTTTTTGATAAAACTCGGAAAATAATAATTAACACAATATAAGTTATTAAATACAAAAATAATTAGATTTTGGAGATCTTGTTAGTTGGAACTCGCTAGGACCTAAATAAAAAATTGGAAATGCCGAATGGCCTACATAAAAAACTGGTGCACATTGGCAATAACGAGTCTGTTCATCCAGTAGATTACAGATTATTTTTATTTTATTTTATTTATAATTGTATTTTGACGTCTCTATTCATATTGGGATCCCTTATTTATTAGTGTCTTGATTTTTACAGTATATTAATTAATTATCAAAGTGCTATTTTCTGTGTCTGATTTTGTATTATATATATAAAAATAACGTAGGCTATGCCTATCATGTGTATTATTATGCTTGTTTATTATTACTTTTCCCAAAGTTTAATAATTCAATTTTTTTTTCTTCTAATTCTCTCTCCTCCCTCTTTTTTGAGTCTTTCTATTTGGACCCCTAATGGTATATGATTTAATCATTTTGGATCTTTTAAATTTCAATTGGACTTGAATTTGGACATGGGCCAGATATGAGCCCGTTAAGTCCAATCCAGACAGACATCCCCAATTCCCATTCCCATTCTCATTCTGAACCCCTAAACCTCGCCTCTCTCAACTCGCACACAACACAACCCGCCATCTCCTCTCTCGCCGTCGACGGCCTAACCTCCACTCGACTTCTTCTCTTCTCTTATTTACTACGTACTGTCTGAAAGGTGGCTTAGATTGTATTTCTTCCTGCGACAAACTCGCCTTTCTGGAATTAATCATTTCGAAAGATGTAAGCATTCTTCCTTCTTATTCTCGCAATGGATTTTTCTCCAATTTTCGGATTTTCTTATTCATTCTCTTTACCTCTCTCTGTGTGAGACAGGTCGAGACTCTGTGTGAAGAATTTGCCCAAGTATGTGAATGAGGATCGACTGAGGGAGTTCTTCTCTCAGAAAGGGGAGGTTACTGATGCAAAAATAATGCGCACAAGGTGAGTGAGGAGTTCTATATCAGAAAAATCCATCTTATTTCTCTTCTTTTTCTAACTGAGCTGGAGTTAACATTTCATGACTTTTTCCCATGCTTTATTCTGCCCTTTTTTTTCTTTCTCTGATCTTATTAATTGTCTGATATATTTTTGTTATGTAATGTAGTGATGGAAAGAGTAGGCAATTTGCTTTTGTTGGTTTTCGTACTGAGAAGGAGGGTGAGGAGGCTCTCAGATATTTTAACAACACTTACATGGATACTTGCAAGATCACTTGTGAGGTAATTTCCATCAAGGATTAATAGTAGATAAATGGTCTCTAATCAAATCAGTTTTGGCCATATTGCATTAAAAATTAAGAATTTCGCCTCATCCCTAGTGAATTTTTGTTTGTGAGCCGAAATTAAATAAAATCATGTTGGTTTGTTTGGTGGACTTAATACAAAATAGTATTGTATGGGTTAATGTACTCATTGTTTGTTTGACATGACCATATTTATAATTTTTGGATGCTATGTGGCCTTTTCATATAGTTTTCTTGCAAACAACCCGTTCAGTGCCCATGTCCTACTTGAATGATGAGTTTATAAAACTATATGACACAACTTTATGAACAAAAACTTAACAAAATTATCAATAAACAAGATATTAATGCTATATTTTCATTCTTTTAGGTTGCTCGAAAGGTGGGCGACTTGACGATCCCTCAACCGTGGTCACGCCATTCTGTAAAGAAAGAAATCACTCCATCAAAGAAAGAAACTATTTCCCCATCCAAAAATAAAAGCAAATCAAAGAAGGGCACCGAACCGTCAAAATCGGACGGTCAGGATTCGTCCGATCCGAAATTGCAAGAGTTCTTGCACGTCATGCAGCCTCGCGCCAAATCCAAGATTTGGGAGAATGACATTGCCGGTATTTCAGAGCAGGAAACCGAAACCAAAGAGAAGAAGAAGAAGTCCGTCAAGAAGAAGAAGAAAAGTGAAACAAGTGTTGAGGAAATTACGGAATCGCAACTCGAGAGGGAAGATGATAGGGTTGAGAAGAAGAAGGATGAGTCTGTTACGGATACGGACTATTTCAAGAGCAGGGTTAAGAAAGACTGGTCTGATTCAGAATCAGGATCCGAATCAGAACCTGAATCAGAATCAGAATCAGGATCAGAATCGGAATCAGAATCGAAATCAGAATCGGATGGATCAAAATCGGATTTGGAATCGGAAAGTGAATTGGAAACTGAGCAGAAGGAGAGTGAGGAGACAAAGACAGCTGGCAGTGATGAGGAAAACCCTAATGATGAAAAGAAGCTCGCATTGGATACTGGTCGATTATTCGTTAGGAATCTTGCTTACACGACCATGTAAGTTTGTCAGATGATTACTCTGTTGATTATCAGGGAATTACTTTTGAGTTTTCAGAGATTACTTTGTTGACTATTTTATTTTTTTTTGTTTTGTATTTAGGGAAGATGAATTAAGAGAGCTGTTTGAAAAGTACGGCGATGTGTCGCAAGTGCATATTGTGGTTGATAGAGACACCAAAAGATCGAAAGGCATCGGTTATGTACTTTTCGCCTCTCCTGAGTCGGCTCTAAGGTAATTATTAATTATTGTTTGGGTCTAATTCTACTTGAACCATCTTTTTGTTAATGTGAATTAATCAGCTAATGCAAGTGGAAACCATCTCTTTGTTTTTAGGGCGCTTGAGGAATTAGACAATTCAATCTTCCAAGGGAGATTATTGCACATAATGGCTGCCAGGCCTCAAAAGAGCGACAAATCTGAGTAAGCATACTATTGCAATTAACCAAAATAAATGAAAGAGTGGCTCATGATATGTTTTGTTTTGATTGTGTTGATTATTTTGAGAAGGTCTGATGAAAAAGTGCTTGGGGAGAAGAACAGTCTAAAGAAGATGAGAGAGGAGAAGAGAAAAGAAGTTGAAGCTAGTGGCGATACGAGGGCTTGGAATAGTCTGTTCATGCGTCAAGATACCGTATGTATAATAGAATATTATTTTTTATCCATTTTATTTTTGTAATTTAAATCACTGGTTTATATTTCATGGTTTGAATCGTTAGTTGGTACCTACTAAGTTTGTTGGATTTCATGATTTCATCCATCGAACAGTGATAAAGCACTACACTTTCTTTCTTAAATGTCCAAAGGACTTTCCTTTAACTCACCAATTTCTCCTTCATTTCACCCATTTTGCCAGGTCGTAGAGAACATAGCGCGAAAAAACGGAATAACAAAGAGCGAGCTGCTGGACCGAGAGGCCGATGACCTGGCAGTCCGAATCGCCTTAGGCGAGACTCACATCATTAAAGAGACGAAAAGATCTCTTTCTAATTCTGGCGTCAACGTCTCAGCGCTTGAAGAATTGGCATCCAAAAGGAACGAGAGTCACAAGAGAAGCAATCATGTTGTGTTGGTTAAGAATTTGCCGTATAGTTGCTCAGAAGGGGATTTGGTCTCGATGTTTGGTAAATATGGAAGCGTTGAGAGAGTGATTCTGCCTCCGTCTCGAGCTTTGGCCTTGGTAAGTGCCGACTTTTTTGTGGGCTAAAATGGAACTTGTCTAAATTCGAAGGCTGTTTATTTTCTTTATTTTTTTTTTGAAGATTTGATGAATGTTAGATTCTTTTGTTTTTTGTCGTAGGTAATTTTCCTTGAGGCGGCAGAAGCTCGTTCGGCTTTCAAGGGCTTGGCTTATAAGCGTTACAAGTAATTTTTCTTCGTCCATATTTTACTTCTAATTTTGTATCGTGGGAAGAATTGTTGCTTTTGTTATGCTCTTTTTTTGTTTCATGCTTAATTGAGGCCGAGTGAGCCTCAATTATTTCTGAAAAGATAAATAATTAATAAAGTAATTTTTTGGCAATTAGAGATTCTCCTTTGTATCTGGAGTGGGCGCCTGATGATATACTGTCAGCCAACCCAACAAGTGTTGTTGGTACTGAAGAAGAAAAAGACGAATTTGTAGGGGAAAAGGATGCCAAAAAGGTTCTGTTGGATCAAAGTTCAGTTGATGAAGAAGATATTGATCCTGACAGGGTCGAGGTCAGCTCTCTCTCTCTCTCTCTCGTTGTGTAATATTTTCCAGAGGGCATTTATAGTGCCCCCTCATTTCCCCACAAAAGCGCTATATATGTCAGCATGACATCATAGGGGTGTAAATACAAAAAACATGACATCATAGGGGATATAAATACTAAAATCATGACATCATAGGGGGTATAAATACAAAAATCATGACATCATAGGGTTCAATGATGATGTATATGACGTTTTTGTGGGGAAATGAGGGGGCAAGTTATAGTTTTCTTATTTTCTAAGCTGGTATTTTAGATATTTTTGTTAATTAACAAACCTGTAAAGTGGGGACGCTTTGGTGTGGAAGGGTTGAAATTGAATATTAGATTGTGGGGAGTCTGGTACTGCTACGTACTAAATTTTCTATTTTATTTTTTTCTTGCATAAATGTCCTTGGTAATCAGTCTGCCTCTTCCAATATTCAGTTAAATAACGTTGACCAAATTTTCTTGTTACAGTCAAGATCGCTTTTTGTGAAGAACTTAAACTTCAGGACGACGGATGAATCCCTGAAGCAATATCTGAGCGGCAGTATTAAGACCGGAACTATAAAGAGTGTAAAGGTCTGTTTTTCAGAGGCTTCTAGTGTTTTTCCCCATTAAGTTAGTTCTATGTGAAGTTATTTATGTGTGTCTCCATTTTGTAGATTAAAAAGCATCTTAAAAATGGCAAGAATGTTTCCATGGGGTTCGGCTTCGTCGAGTTTGATTCCGTGGAGACTGCAACCAATGCTTGCAAAGATTTACAGGTTCTCTTTCTCTCTCTCTCTCTCTCTATATATATATATATATACATATATATATATATACATATATATATATATATACATATATATATATATATATACATATATATATATATATATATATACATATATATATATATTGAGCTCTGAAATAGCAGACTAAGGCATAACCAGAATGAATTATATATGGGATTATTTCCTCCCAATTTTATGCTGATCTATTTATTAAGGTCACTTTTCTGATTCCACCAAATTTTTATTTGTTTTTTGCTCGTACAGGGAACTGTATTGGATGGTCATGCGTTAATATTACAGCTTTGCCATGGGAAGAGAGAGAGCTCAGCCCCAAAGAAGGAAGGGAAAGATTTCAGTTCCACTAAGTTAATTGTACGTAATGTGGCCTTTGAGGCAACCACAAAGGATCTGAGGCAATTATTTATTCCTTTTGGCCAGGTATTTTTCTTGCGCCTTCTCTTTTGCATTGTTCTTTTGTTCATTGACATTTGCTAATTTTCTTCTTTTTTGAGGCTATTTCTGTGTGTGGGTTTTCTGTTGAATGGTTTCATTTATTTTAGTTCAGCTTCAGTGCTAGGCCTTGTTCTTGGTTTTTTAACTGCGTTTTGCTTGTTTTGTTATTGTTTGTTCTTTCAGATAAAGAGCGTTAGGTTGCCAATGAAATTCGGGACCCACAGGGGTTTTGCATTTGTGGAGTATGTTACGAAACAAGAAGCGCAAAATGCAATGCAATCCCTTTCCAATACTCATCTCTATGGCCGACATTTGGTACTTCTACTTTATTCTCATATTTTTCTTTGTCTCTATTCTCGTCTTTTTTGTGTGTGATGTGTGATAGTCAGCTCCTAATTTGTCTTTGTTTTACTTTATTTTGTTATATTTAGGTGATAGAAAGAGCGAAAGAAGGAGAGACATTGGAGGAGCTGAGAGAAAGAACGGCTGCACAATTTGTGGATGAAAGAAGCGGGTTTAAGACGCTCTCTAGGAAAAGGAAGCAAATGGGTCTTGTAGATGAAGGCAATGTCAAGTTTTCTAGGATTGTCGAGTAATTATTGCTTTTTTAGTTTTGGTATTTAAACTGAAAATTTTGTCTTATCCTTATTTATTTAGTAGATAGGAAGGATAATAGGGGCATGTTGTCTTAAGTTTTGTCTTGTTTTGTTGTTTATTTTGTTTGCTGTAAAAGAAATTAATGTTTTTACTAGCTAGATTATGGCATACAAATAGGTGGGCTTTTTGTACCATTACAGTATTTAGTAAGTCTTCTCTCATGTTATTTATAAACCAAACCTTTTTATTTTATGAAAGGAAACTTTTGGTAATTTTCATCATCAAAATTTGAAAGTTCAAAATTTTATGAATTTATGTTTCATAATTCTAAAATTAGTCAACTACTAATTTTGACCCAATTAAGAATAGGAATTTAATAGGCTGTTTGATAACGGCTGGCATAACCCCAACAAAGAAGGGATGTGGACAGAAAGATCAGTTTATGCAATAATGCCTGATCTGGCAAATAATAATAATCCCAAAAGTGTAGAAGACATAATAATATATACAGACTAGGAGCTACAACAAAAACACATTTTCATACCAAAACAGAGTCCTAATTTAGAACCAAGCCATCCACCATATATACATTTTACCAAGATTTTTATGCGAAACAGCTTCAGCAATGAGACGCCTCGCCTGTCCTTCAACCGACAGAGGCAACGACGGCGCCGCCGCGACTCCAACCACTACACCTTGCAACCTTGCTTTTATGTTACTTATTGCCCTCTGAAAAATATTCAAAAATATATTTATTACTGTTAGACAATGTTTTGTCAAAAGAAAATATTTACTATTATTAGATGGAAAACCTGAGCGTGGGGGTTTTGAACTTCGACCCCGCTGGATTTATGCGATTTGGTCCACTCCACAAGAGGGTCGTGGATGAAAGTTTCCAGAACGCTCATTAGAGTCTCCTTGTGAGTTCTTAATACCGACAGAGTTATTTCGCACACTTTCAGGAATACGCCCTCGTACCCTGTGATTCCCAGTCCATCAATCATATTCTAAAGTGAGAAACAGAGAAAACGAGAGTGGGTCAGTAATGCAGCCTTATCAATAATTTTTAAAAATTAAGGGATAGTTTCATTAGCACCATTGAAAATTTTCAAAATATCATGTATACCTACTAAAAGATCCCAAACCACCCTTGCTTCGTTTCCTTTTATTTATATTTAAAAATGAAATTCCACCAAAAAACAAAAAAATACATGATTTATTTCTGACCTGAGTGAGCCTGAAAGGCACGAGTTCAGGTTTATCCAAGAGCAACCCCTTATCAAACAAGCAGCTAAAATCGACGTGCACGCAGTCCCCCGTGGTGGAATCGAAGAGGATGTTCTCGCCGTGGCGGTCGCCGAGGCCGACGATGTGGCCGACCATGGACCACACGGCTGTCGTGTGGGCGTATGCCAGCCTGGCACGGAACCACGCTGCCGGCTCCGAGAATGTGGTTAGGAACCACTTGTGGAATACCGGAGGGAACATCGGCAGGATTTTGGACTTCAGCATCTCGTCCTCCGCCGTCTTGCCCTTTGAAAAAAGTAAGAAAAAATATAGTTGATGATATGTTATGAGAGTAGCAAGGGGAAATTGGGATTTTGCGAAAAAGCCCCTGCCTGCGTTTATGAAAAGGGATAAATGTACCGTTTGTCCATGTACTTTAGTTGGATTGCAATTTGGTCCCTGTACTATTAATTTGGCATGTTTGGTCCTTGCACTTCATAAAAAATATACATGACTGGTCCCTGAGTTAGGGACTAACCGTGCACAATTATTACAGGGACCGAACATGCCAAATCAATAGTACAGGGATCGAATTACAACCTATTAAAGTACAAGGACTAACGGTGCATTTAAACCTAATAAAATTGCATAAACCCCCTTCTTTTTAAGAAAATTCAAAATTTGGTCCTCACCACTCCATTAGCTTACTTACTATGATTACTCTGATTAATAATGATCTAACAAAACGAACCCTCTAACTAACCCTTTACAGGAAGGAAAACACAAAACCAATTACAAAATTACGCCAAACAGCTAAACAACAAACCTGATGCTGATCATAAACCCTCTTGATCATCGGATTAGTCCTCTGTCTATCAAACTTCCCGCAAGTAATATAAATATCCTGCAAAATATGCCTGAGCCCGCGAGTGTGGGGGACCCACTCGACCATGCCGCAGTCCTCGGTGAGCGGGACCACCGCGAACGTGCGGATGTAGAGCTTCCTCCGCCGGCTCTCGGGGTATTTTGATAGGAGACGGTTTATCATCGCGGTGAACTCCATCATTCGGGCGTCTTTTCGGAGGTCGTCTTTCGGCTTGCAGAGGAACGGCCGGGAGGAGCCGTCGCTTCCCAGAAAGACAACCTGAAAGTTGGATTGGGTTTTAGATGAGGCAATAAATACAGTATGTGGATTTTTGGATAGATCAATTCAATGTGTATTAGATTCTTTAGACATTGTGTTTCGGAGGCTAGTTAATACATAATATGTGATTCATTGTATTTTTGGATGATTTTATGTATATACCTGTAGAAGATGGATATTATACATAATAACCCTATCACGGAGAAAATGTGTACGTACCTACTACCGAAAACTTCTAATTTGTTTTTGTTTTTTTTATATAAACATAAAATACCATGCATGATATTTTTCATACAATATTCTTTGAGATTTACCTTTTTTGGCCTTTGAAGGGAGGAAAGGATCTCGGCCTCATCAGCGATACCAGTGATCGTAACATGCTCAGACGCCGAAAAAACATTAAAACTCGAATTATTATTATTATTATTACCATTATTATCCTCATCGAAATCATAGGAAGGCAGAGTGACCGTGAGAGCCTGCTGCACGGGCAGAATAATCCCGAGCGGCATCATCCGTTTCAACGCGCTAAACTCACTCGAAATATTCACAACCCTCGACTTTGGATTCCCAGGGTGGAAACACAGCTTTATCAAGTGATCGATTAAACTCGCAAACTGCACGAAAAGCGCACTTTGGTTGGGGCTCGAACGGGAACCCTTTTTGGCGGCCGAGATTATCTCGTTGGCCGCGTCGCGGCGAGCAGGCACGGCCGATTTGGAGACGGCGGCCATCATCCAGAGCGCTTGCTGAGGGTATTCTTGTAAAACGGACGTGATTATTTGCTTTACGATCCGCAGGATTTCTTCGTTTTGATGACATATGCGTGAGATCAGCTGGGATAGGACGGTTAGCCATTGGTAGGTGGGGAGATCCTTTAAGCATCCTCTCATTACACTTAATACCTGAAAATAAAATCAGTCGTTTAGATTTGAGTACGAAAAATTATGTAAATACTTGAAAGTTGAAACTAAATAAAACAGTGTTAGTATTGTTGTATTAAAAAAAAGTAGATTAAAGTACGTTCTATCAAAATTGAAATTTTTTAATTTTACCCTAGTATGAACGGTTTTCATGGGCTTGTTCGACGCAGAGCCATCCCGATAATAAATGCTCCCAAATTCAAACCAGAGAGTCAAGAGCCTCGGCAAGGCTTGGAAAAGATTCTTGTGCCCTTTATGAAGCCCCTTTGCGTAAAAAAGCAGAACATCAGGGAGGTAAGTCCACCAAATCTTCTCCTCGACAGCTGTCCCGCCGCCGCTCGCGGGCCCCACCGTTTTCACTGCCAGCCTGTCCTCTTGTCTCTTTCTCGCGTCGACTAACAAATCGTCACAGTACTTGGCCATGTAGAAGTAACTCTTCTCCCATTTGGGCTGCAACTCTCTCACTCTAGAGTAAAGACAGATCGTCTCTTCCTTCTGCTTCTGACCAGTGTAGTGAATCCATCTCGTGTAGAGCAACAGCGTTTTGGCCACGTCTAGGTTGTCTTTGGAAGCCTGAGTCGCGGAAAGAGGCGCGTTGGGCAAGGCGAGAGAGAGACTAGAGAGAGAAGAGATGACGGCTGGGCCCAGCGCGTCAGAAGGCATGTTTAGTAAAGTCTGCTGAAGCTCAGCTATCGCCACGTCAGACTTTTTCACGCTCCAGAAATACTTGGCTCGCTCCATGTGAACATTCGGAGCTCCTGACGCGTGGGCTTCTAGAATCGCGTGATGAGCTGTCTCGTAATGACCGGCCGATCGGCATAGTTTCGCGTATTGAAGCCAGCAATTCCCCACTTGAGAGTTCAAACTGCTCAGACTGTAAACCAGCCTTCGAAAGGCTAGCAAAGGCTCTCTAGCCCATAAAGACGGCTGAGTTATCTTCAATCTGTTCTCCCAATCTTTCGCCACTTTCACGAATTTCGGATCGTTCAATCCGAACGATTTTTCCAACAAGGAGTTATTCTCGCCGAGTAAAGAGTTGAAATCTTCTAATTCACATAACATGTGGAGCTTTACAACGTATGGATAAGCTCGCATGTATGAGTCCATGCCAGCTGCAGCGAGCGGCACGAGCAGAGCCTGTTTAGACTGCGCAATTTTCTGCTCCACCATGAACTGATCTTTCCTTATCATCGCTTGAAATATCTTGGCCAGATCCATGTCAAAACACGTGTTTGTCTCGTTAACTGTGACCAAACTCTCGGAATCCGCGCCGGAAAGGTACTCGTCCATTAAATCCCACTTGCCCAATCGCCAAGCGGCCTGCACACCGTTCATGCACCAGGTCTTTTTATATTTTGGGATTCGGAAAATTAAGCCGTCCACATGAGCAATCATGGCTTGAAGGTGGCACATGTTGAGCAAACAGTTCAAAACGTTCGAGTGCCTTTGGACCGAATCGGGCTCCATTTGTAAAGCCTGCTCGCAAAACGTGAGCACATCGGCCCAATTGCCCGATTTCTCATTGATCAACAGTTGGTCTTGCAAGCTGGATGATTTACGTAAGTTCGCGAAACCCATTAATCCGTCTGGCTCGTCCAATCCAGAATAAATTTCCATTAAAAACGAAATATCCTCGTCAGAAAATACGCTGCTGGTCTCAGCAGCCGGGTTGAACGAGCCCGAATTCTCTCTCACGTGTGACTCGAAATATAACAAAGCTCTCGCTTGAGCTTGGCATCTGAATGAAGCTCTAGCTAGGGTTACTTTAGGAACCGCGTTTAGTAACTCAGAAACGTTTCTGCACTGCGCCAAAAGATCCTCTCCGTTTTTCGAAATTTCAGTTTTGGGCTTGGCAGATTGTGAGAGAGCTATCTCCTGTTTTAAATCGTCGACCCACTGGCCCAAATTGTCAAGCAGAGTGAAAACAGCCTGTATACAAAGCTCGCTCTGACAAGCCGTTTGACCGGTCAAACCGTTATTTTCCGACACGGCGGCTTCTAAAACCGATAAAATCTCTTCAGTGATACCTTGTCTCGCTTCGATCGTGCTGTGACAAACCGCATTTAATACCAAATACGGCAGCAGATAAAGAGCGGTTTGCATGTCGTGCCTCACTATGCCTCTACAAGCAGTGAATATACTAAACCGAGACTTACTCGCAAGAGCTGTCAATTTCCTAATCCATAAGAAAATCCAACGGCCAAAAGACATTTTGGGACGGTAAATCGGGCCGTTGGATGAAGAATCCGTCCCGCTCGCTAAATGAAATTTTGATGTTAAACACGGCTCGATTGTCTCCTTTATGTCATCAGAAAAGCGGGCCCACAAGTTCTTGGCCCGCTCGCTCTTCAACAGCTCTTGAATCGCAAAGGCGGCTGAGTCCTGCACTTGAGTGTCAGATGCCGCTCGAAAAGCGCGAGATAAATGTTTGTTTATTAATTCGAAAATCAAATCGTCATCAGAGCATTCGATTTTGAACCGCTCCGACGAGTTATTTTTGAATTTGGCCGGGTCCACTGCACCAAGTGCGCCCAAACAATCAGCACAGACTAATTTCAGCCTTTGACCGACCGCTTTGCGAGATTCCTCTCCACAGCCTCTGAGTAAAGAGGTTATTAAGGAGTTGAATATGTCTAGATTCATTGAATCTTCCGCGATTATTAAAGAGGTTATTTCTTCTCTTTTGGAGTTGAATAGTTTGCTTAGCTCGCACGCTACCATGTATCTCACGTTTAAGCTCTCATGATTCAGCCCATCGATGGCTCCTTGCAGTTGATCTCTCAGCGTTCTTGATCCTCTTGCTTCTCTTATCAATTTATTCACCTGAAAAATCACAACATTTTAGCCCCAAATTAACAATAATTAGAATTTAGATATCAGAAACAATACCTCTGATAAGTCGGGAATTGCAGGCAGCAAAGGCAATTTACAAATCTCCTGCTCGAGCCTCGCGTAATTCTTCACAATGATATCCTTCAAAATCTCAACGACTTTCATTAAATGCACAGAAGGACACTCTTTCCATTTCTCCAAAGAGGGAATAAAAGCCGCAACAACTTGAGTCATCACATGCTTCATACTACAAGGAGAGAACTCATCTATTTTCTTAATAAAAAAATGCAAAACTTCCAGCCCGCCTTTCTGAAGGGCTTCTTTGTCGATCGTGTAAATCAACAAGACCATGATTTTGTGCACGTGGGTCGAGAGATAAGGCCCCATCATTTCGATCACCTTTTGGATTCTACGCAATGCTTGGCATTGCAATTGTGGGTTGTCGGAGCATCTTAGCATCTTTCGGTCGATGCTGTTCAGAAGGCCCACAAAATGGTCCTTTAGAAAGTCTGGAAGGTCATCAGAACCCGTCAGAATTAGAGCTACTTCTTTCACTATCATTGGAATCCTCATGGTCCTTAAAATCACACAGAAGAAAAGTAATAGTTAGTAATAGAAAAGGAATATCGGTACTATAATTTTAACTACTTAAATGGCTTTAATTGGATACTAAAAATTAAAAATCATGAGCACCGCTAGTACTTAGATTTAGATCTCTAGATCCATTTGTATGGTTGATTTCTACCGCTCTTAACATTTTCGGTAAAAGTTCACTACTATAAAGAGGAAAATGATACTACAGAACGAAAAAGAAAATAAGGAAAAAAAGCCCCTGCATAATTGTGAAATTCCAAAAACACCCCTACCATTATTTTCACCCTAACACCGTTATTTTTTTTTTTTTTGCAGTTTCCAATAATGCAGGGGCTTTTTTGCAATATCAGCATAACGTGGGGGCATTTTTGCAAATTTCATAAAAACAAATGTTACCTCCTATTAGTTTCGGCCTCATCGGTGTCGCCATGAGAGCAAATAAGCTCATCAAGAAGTGCTTGCAAAGCCGCGTCAAAAATCTCTTTTCCGTCCGATTTGGTCTGAACGTGATAAAACTCCAAAACGGAAGCCAGCTCCTCTTTGTCCTCATGGAAAAGGACGAAAGCGAGCACTTTGGGCAGCCAATTCACAATCAGCTCCACGTGAGGCGCCAGCTCAGCGTTCATGAGGTTCATGTGGACCGCCAGCTCGTGCAGAATCACAATCGCTCGGTTGTTCCCCTTTTGGGAAACGATGAGCTTTGGCACCACGATTGGTACCATTTCTTTGACTAAATCTTCCGTTTTTATGGATAAGATGGTTTGTGAGAAGTATTTGATTAGGGTTGGGTGAGTTACGAGACGGGTCGAGAGAAAGTCGTATAACGTGTCGCGAAAATTAATGGATTTTGTTAGGAATTGTTTGAACCCGCCTTTGAAGGAAAAAGGAACGGATTTTTGGATTAAACGTAAAGCGGTCAATTTGGCGATTTTGTTTTCGTTCGCCAGCTGGTCGATGAGTAGAGTGAAACAGTTGAAGAATAACAGACTGTTGATTTCGGTTGAGTTCATGATTTTGGCGACTGTTTGAATTAAAGTCGGTAGAATTTGAGGCTCTTTGGTACCTAATTCAACGTGCTTTTTTATTCTCTCAAAGAGGGTTAACTCTTTGTTACTGTTAGTGAATAAAAATTCTGAAATGGGGCTTTCTAAAAAGCAACATATCACGTCGCAAAATGCTTCTCTCACAAGCCTAGATTTGTGAGATAGTAAAAAGTCGATGGATTCGATCCACTTGGCTCTGTTTTCAGTCAAAGAAACTCGGTTTGAGTTTCTTAGAATCCGAGGTAAAATTTGCACGCACAGAACTATCAAGTCCTCTGAATTTTCTCCATTAAGAAACTTGAAAAAGAGAGAATTTAGCCTTGAGAAATCAACTTTCTTTTTTTGCAATAATGGCATTTGTATAACATTAGAACTTTCTTGTTGTTTAAAATCCGTGTCGCATTTTGGGCAGTAGAATCCTTTTGACAAAATATCCAAAGTTTGAATCTCAGTTTCATGTTTTTTGGATACAAAAAGCTTACAAGAGGATTCATTCAAGCATGACAGAAAACCGAGAGATAATATTACGCTTTTTTGTACTTCTTTGCTCATACATCCAGCCTGTACCAACCTGAAATATAAATAAATATATTATTAAAAAAATTAAAATATATCTTAATTCAGTAAAATTTAGTAAAAAAAATTATACGTACTCAAGCCGACGGATCATATGTTCAAGTAAATCTGGACCAGAGAAAAAGACAAAGACAGGCAACAAAATTACAGATTCGCCCCTGACTTGTTCATCCTCGTCATTTAAAGCGAAATCCAGCAACTCAAGATCAGAATTAGGGTTTAGTTTCATCTTGGAAATAACTCGAACCAAAAGGCATTTGAGACCCGTGATTGGACGACCAGCTGTGCTGACTAGGCGAGTCGAGTTGTGCCATGCTACTTTTAGCACATTTATGAGCTCATTTTGATTTTCAGCTGGTGAAATGTATTTCTCCTTATCTGCACCAATGAATAATAAAAAAAAGAAAATGATAAACTAAAAAAAAGAAAAAAAAAAGAAAAGAAATTCTCACCTTGAAGAAGCAAAATGCTTTGAATTGCTTCCAAGTACAAGAACAAATCAAACAAAACCGAATCTTCTTCCCTCATCTAATCACATCAACAAAAAAAATGAAAAATGAAAAAAAAAAATGATTATAAAAATAAATAAAAATTAGCATTTAATAACCTGCTTGTATATCCAAGGCATCCAAGAAACAACTTGCCCAAAAACATTCCCACTCAAATCCAAACTCTCAAAATCCGAAAAAGCCACACACAATAAACAAAGATTCTCTATAGCCCTATCTTGCCTTAAGAATTGACCCGTTTGACCCGTTTCACGACCCGGTTTCAGAATCTCAATCAGCTGTATCAGAGCACTATTAAAATCTTCAGCAAATTCTCTCTCTGCTCCATTCATCAACTTTTGTCTCTTAGAAGAAGAGCCGCTTTCTCTCTCCTCAACTTTTCTCTTCTCGCCAACTTTGACCGAGTCAAACTCGTCAGTCTCACTATCATTATTTCTCAAATTGCCAGTGCCAAAAGTGCTTATTACGAGACGAATACAATCAACAAGTTGAAAGCTAGGTTTTGATGTGTATAAAGCCTTGATAAGAATTTCTGGTTTCCAAATATGACAAGGGAATATTTGGAGTATTCTCTTGTAAGCGCTACACATTGCTATCTGAATAGATAAAAAATAACAAAATTGTCAGCATAATTATGCAAAAAGATTTACATAAAACCCCCTCTAATTATGTGAATTTTTATCCTCACTAACCTTAAGCTCAGAGCTTTCCGTGCTTTCTAGAGTTGTTATGAAAACACTAATTATATCATTAGCAGTTGATTTTACAACATTTTCATTACAAGATGAATGAAGCACATGTAGACACGTCCCTAATGAAGAATCATAGTTCAAATCTCTGAAAATCACATTAAACATATCACATGGTTTATGAACTCATAATAACATATGAATATAGCAGTAACATATTATACTATATTAGATTATAAGAATAAAGTACCTGAAATTAGCAAGGTCCATTTTATCCTGACCCAAAATGCATGCAATTGAGCAAATCATACTCTCAACTGGAATAATGTCTATGTCCACAATCATTGCGACAATTCTTGCAAAGTCAAAACAAGCCTGAAATTTTCCATTGAAAAACCATGAGAAAATGGCTGTAACAACACTACAACAATTTCATGCACACCACTGCAAAATCTCAAAATAGGACAAACCCCTGCAAAGAAAATCATGAATAACAATACCCTCACAAAACATAGGAATATCATATATATATACCATTATATCACACGTTTCCCATTTTGTAGAGGCACACTGTGTCATACATGAACTGTTGAAAATTGTCGTAGATAGCCCTAATTAACACATAACACTTTTCATTTTATTATGACTCACTGCCGCATACATAACACTTTTCAATTTATTTCAGGGTCATACATAATATTTTGAAATTTTCCAGGGTTATTTACCAAACAATAACAAACATTTAAAAACAAACAATACCATTTGCAAATCAGGATCTCCATAGCAAACCAAAGAGCAAGCATTAGAAACAAAGGACAAATCAATCAGCCCTTCCACATAAAGAGTGCCTTCAGTCAAGCATTTATTCACAAACTTGACCATCGAGGCTGCAAACAGGCCCCACCTCGCGTCCCCACTCAGATCCACAACCACGCCAGGCTGGCCGCTCGCCAGCTGGCAGCCAGCTGGCACCTCGCTGAAAATCACAGGCGAGTTTGAGATCCGTGCGAATGAATTGCACAGACAGATGATTGGTGTTTTTGAACTTGGGTCGGTTCCTTGGCCCGTTGCTATGTGCAGTACATCTGTGAATGAAAATGGTTTAATTGAGTGATGAATTGAGATTTTTTGAGAAAGGGGAGGGAAAATGTAGAACCTTCTATGGTGGTTATGGTGTCTAGGAAAAATTGGCGGTAGATTTCACGGTCTCCTGTGCGAAGTAGAGAGAGAAGAGAAGAAATCGTCTCGAAAATCACACTGTGTCTAGAGCTACAAGGTTTTGTTAAAAAATAAAGAGATAAAATGGAGGTTTCTGACTTATGCAAAAAGGAAGCTTGTAGTAGTGGGAGAGAAAGGAATTACGAGAAGGTAGGTTCAGCTAGAAAAGGGAAGATGCGACCAATGGTGGGCAAGACGGCTGCAGCTCGGCCATGGAAGAAAACTCCAGGGTGCTTGTTAGCCGTGTAGGTTAGCAGCTTCAGTACAGCCGTCATCTCCTTCACATTCTCTGAAAAACAAAACAATAAAACAATCCGATTTTTTTGAGAGAAAGGTTTGGGAAAGAAACGATGAATTGAATTGAAATAGAGAGATTAAGGATCGATGGAATACCGGTAGAGGGAGGATTGACGTAAGCATGAAGGAGTTTAGGGAGTACTGTGCGGAAAACGAGCTCGACCTGATCGTCGCCGCCGCCTGCGGAGGCGGATGCGGCGGAGGCCGCGGCGATCCGATCCTTCAGCTCCTGTATTAGGTGCGCCATTTTTTTGTATTTGTTTATTGATCGAGCCGAGTGAGAGCTGTTTCTCTCGCCATCAGAGCTTCTTTGCTTACTCCTGTCTTGTTCCTTCTGTCTTAATTTCCCTCCCTTTTTCCAAGAGAAATTTCAGAAAAGCCCCTTCAAATTGCAATATTCCTACAGAAAATTAACATAAGGGTTTTATTTCAACAAGGGAGGTTTGGAAATATACTGGGCCATCCTGGAGAAAACTTTTTTGATAAATATTTTATTTTCGGCTAAATTAATTTTATTTTCAGAAAGCTCATATAAATTTTAAAATAGGCCGAGGAGGGAGATCTTTAATAAGCTTTATTTTTTTTAACAGTGCATTTTTCCCATTTTCATTTCAGTAAGAAACTGTAGGGCCTGCCTGTCTGAAAAAAATATAATATTCATATTTACAAATTGTTGATTCTATTTTCATTTTCACCAGTTGTTTAAAATCCTTTTTGGAATTTTTGAATTATGAAAAGTCCTGTTTTGGGAAGTGTATATATCTGTAAATTACTCCTACACAAAATCGTAAATTTGTATTAAACAAAATTAAAATTCAAAAAATTTCAACATTGGATACTTTTTTAGCAGCCAAAAAAACAAACAAAAGCAAAAATTTGAATGGAGATGCGGGGTATCGATCCCCGTACCTCTCGCATGCTAAGCGAGCGCTCTACCATCTGAGCTACATCCCCAATCTATCCAAACCAGTCCTTACTTCTTACTATTTTTATATTGGCAGCATCTCAGTTATTGAGCCGGCCGGAGTTCGTGTGGCTGTTGGAGAGTAGCGAAATGGAGACGAACGCCGTGGGGAGCTCCGGTGAGGACGGCCGCATGAAGAAAGTATCGCGTCACTACTTCGGCGGCGATTCAGTTCATTCTGACCATTGTTTCTATGTAGATATTGTCGAGGTATAGTTAATACAGAAAGAAAACAGAGAAAGAGTTTTGTGTATATTGCTTTGCTAATCACTTCTCTGAATGTGCTTGCTCTTATTGTCGTCGATGGTAGTAAAAACTCTAAACCCCAAACTTGAACATGTTCATTTACTAAGTAGTCCTGACACTCAAAAAAAGTATATTGTGATTATTGGCTCCTTTGTAGTTTGATTGCTCAATTGAAGATGGTCGCTTAATTAATTCCTAATCATCACTAACTGGCCAAATAACTAAATAATAATGCTAATACTTTACCAAACCGGTAGAGTGACATGCAGGTATGAACTCGTCAAAATCGTAATTCTAGTTATCATGATGCCTAATTTGTATTTTGATTATGTAATGGGACTAAAACAGAATATAGAGGAGGATTACGGGATGTTTGTTTGGCCGTGCAGCATTATCCTTTCTGAGTACATCTGGCAACAGAGATCCCGATTCCAAGGCATTTCTGTACTTGAGGTCTCCTCCTTTTCTACCCTTTTCATTTAACCTACTTAATCTCTCCATTGTGCAATTATGCCTTAACTATCGCAGTAATTGTTCTGTAGGTTTTCTTAGTTTTACCCAATTTGTGCTAAATTGAGCTGTGCATCAAGCATCAACTCAATTTAAAACAAACTGGCGTAAGTTTACCCTAATTGTACAATTAAGCATCACAGAGCACAGACATGAAACAGAGAAAGAAAATCAGATTAAATCTTGTTTAAGAACACAATGAAAGCAAGATAAAAATTAAAAGCACAAAAAATGTTTAAGATTTTCTGGTATTGTCTGTTATATTAGGCCTACGAAAATATCAAAAAGTACATTAGTAAGTATATTTGGTGTATTAAATTAAATTTCAGCTTGGAGCTGGTACATCTTTGCCTGGTATTGTGGCAGCAAAAGTTGGTTCTCATGTTACTCTCACTGACAAGTTACATAACCCCCAAGTATACATTTTTTTCACTTTTCATACGTAATTTCATGTGTACTACAGAAAGGTAAAATTTTGTTTTTTTACTCTTTATTACAAAATTTAATGGTATATTCCTTTTTAAGCACAGGTTTTGAACAACATGAGAAGCATCTGCGATCTTAATAAAGTGAATTGCAATGTAAACTTTTTACCCCCTATTCAATCTATTAATAAATCTTTTGAAGTAAAATTTTCACTTATGTTCCTATAAAACCTCACAATATCATGTATCTTCACAAACAGCGCATGATATTTCCTATTTTCCTTTTAGGGGTATGTCAAGATTTCTTATTTGGAATCTATAAGTGATATATTGAGGTTTTATAGGGTAAAGCATCAACTTTCTCTTTCTTTGTTTTCTTATAGAGTAAAAAAAAAATCATTTGATTTGATGTAGATATTAGGCCTCACATGGGGAGAATGGGAAGAGCCTGTTTTCAATCTGCACCCCAAAATAATTCTAGGAGCAGATGTCTTATATGACACAACAGGTTCGAAAAACATTTACGTTTTGTGCCCTTGTGTTTATGATTATAAGATTTTAGTTATATCACAAGCATCTCTTTTGGCCAGAAAGAGTTATGCCAAATTAACATATATACTTTTCTATCAATGCAGGTTTCGATGATCTATTTGCTACAGTTACTTTTCTTCTAAAAAATTCTCCTTCAACAGTTTTCGTTACTACATATCACAACAGAAGGTTATTTGATATTTATAACAGTTGATATATTTTAATGAATGATTACTATTTCATATATTGTAAATTGTCACTTAATAAAGTTTGGAGGGCATATTTACAATTTCAGCGGACACCATTTAATAGAGATGTTGATGGTGAAATGGGGCTTGAAGTGCGCTAAAATAATGGACGGGTTTTCATTCCTGCCTCGTCAAAAGGCTTCAGTTCTTCATGGAAATAATATTCAACTTGTTGAGATTACTCTTGATGAATGACAAGTACCTAATGTAAGGAGAGATACTAAGCAAGCTTATCGTGTTTTATTGTTGTTTGAGCCTTTTTATTTTGTTATTTGTTGAAGTCCCTACTACATTATAAAGAAATAACAAATAAGCCCTACCTTTTATTCACAGGAGCATTTTAATCGTGGCTGATAAAGGGGAAAATGTTTGTTGTTGAACTGGAGGGAGGAGGAAGGGCTGATCTTCTGTTAATGTATTTATTGACTCAATTGAGTTAAGTTTTATTAATGTGTTTTCTAGATGAATCAAAACATGAAAAGTTGTTAGGAAAAAAATAAAAAGGACACTTTTTTTCTTGTTAGTGTATTATAGTTCTTAACATTTTTTGACTTGCCCTTATGTATAATTTACTCCTCAATGAAATTATGTAATTAATATTTTTTTCTTGTTAGTGTATTATAGTTCTTAACTTTTTTTGTTGCCTTTATGTATACTTTACCCCTCAATGAAATTATCTAATTAAGATTTTTTCGCATCCAACAGCTTTTTGTTAAAAAAACGAAATGCATAGTAACTGGTAATTCAAATCAATCTAACTAAACTGATTCAATATTTGAAGTAGGCTGGCCTAGGTGGCCCCGAATTAACTGTAGATATGTATTGTCAATAAATTGCTGAAATGATGTGCTTCTCATTATTTTTCAATATCCTTTCTTTATTAGATGAAATAAATGAAATTGTCCCCCAGTCAGAGGGGGGCTTTAGCACAAAAATACAAATTATTGAGGGGTTTATTTGAATGCAATGAATCAATAAATCAAATAAATCGGTCATCCAAATTCAGCTTTATTGTTCCATTACTTGGGAGATCTGCTCTTCTTGGTTTTGAGCTTAATCCCCTTCCTGAAAAAAATGATAATCAAAATCAAGCCCTATATCAATGATAAAAGGAAAAAAATATCAGGTAAGAATGTTTTGGGTGATCAATTGCAAAAATTAAAAATTTTGTCCGCCCACTGCAAGTCACAAATACGCAAGTGGCTCCATTGTAATTTCCCCTAATTCCAAATCTAAAAAGCATAATATTAAGAAACAAAACTTGTGCAACATTAACAATAAAAGAAATAAAAGTACCAAATCAAGGAAGGCCTCTCAGTTTCATGTATTCATCAGGACCAATCAAAGAATCTTTTATTTTAAGCCAATCTGACGGTCTTGGCATAAGTATCGCTATGTATCCTTCTCTATCAGCCTGAAAAATGGATATAAACCAAAAGAAGGTGAGGTATATAATATATCATACATATTTAATACCTCCTTTTTTTTAAGGAAGTGCTATAATTTATGCGCCATTTCGTATTCTTATGTATGGTTCAAAAGCTCATGAAGGACAGGTTGGGCATGTTCTGAAGCAGAAGGAGAATGACGGGTCTATATGATATTTTTATGTTTTGTAGGGGTATCCATGATATTTCACATTATTTCAGGGGGTATTTGAGATTTTGCACCTTCACACAAGAAATTGCCCCTAAAAAAGTTCTAGATTTTAGTATACTTACAGATGAATTAAGAAGATTTGGTTGCTTAATTAATCTATCATTGACCTCCAAAAGGGAACCTTTCACACAACATCTGAAAAATAGAGAACGTTTAATTTTTGTTAATACAAATTACCGAAATTTATCAAGGATTCAAGATATTCATGTTTTGCTCCTCAGGTTACAAAGTACCAATTTCACCCTTAGTTTTTATTATTCCAATGTTGTTAATTCCGGTTTGTACAAATCTTAATGGAGAAAGTCATTTCAACCATTTTCTAAAGACTGACACAAACCCAAATGTAATATATGTATGTATTTTGCTTATATTATATTATTGTTCTTCATTTGAGAAGCTTTTCTATGAAATCATCAAAAACAAAAAAAGAAAAGAAAGTTCAAACAGATCAATTTTAAATATTCAAATTATTCACTCGAAAAAACTGTATGGGCAAAATTGATAGATTGTAAACTTAGAGACCAAAGTAGAATGCTCTGAAACTTTAAGGACCAGATACATAAATCTCTTATTTCGAACAAAATACATATATGTTATGAATAAGAATTGGATGAACTTATATATAAAATTCTGACAGACCTCACAACATAAAAGTTATCTTTTGCACCAACTTTACACAAGGCTGTGTTCGATTCAAAATGCTGTGCATTCTGCATCCAGAAAGACAACAAAACATAACAATTATAATGAGTTTTACTTAACCAATAATTACGTACTAGATTTCAGTACTTGGAAGGAAACATACTGATATATTAATTGCACAATAAATTGGTTTAATTGAGGCTTAATTGCATCATAATTGAGGGTCAATTTTGATCTTAATTTCTTACATTAAGTTAATTTGAGGCCCAAATACACAATTTGTGGAATAGAAATAGAATACTTTACATGTACATAATAGTTTATAACGGACTTGGTATTCGCATAATTTTGAAAAATGCATGAAGTATTTTAATTTTAAATTTAAATTTCACGTACCCTTTTTCTCTTTCCAGTAACCTTAAATTCACTGCGATCTGACTTTCCCACATTAAAATCAACTGTTGTGATTCCACCTTCTTCTCTCAATGCCACATGAGCTGGAGCCAAACCAATCACACACAACCTATAAGAAAATGAAAAAAAGAAGTTTGAGATACTTTGTATTTGTCACTTTCTAACGACCTTTTGAAAGGAAAATAAAAAGAGAGGAAATTGAGTAATAGTGCATACCCATTAGCATGGCGGTAAATGTATTGGTCATGCCCTGCTTTCATAAAATCTGTTTACAAAGTTCAACTCCAAATCAAAATTTTCCCAAAAAGAATAGGATCAATTTGCGATTATTACATATGTAATCAAAACAATTTATATAGCCACTGATGATCATCTAACATTTTGTCATTTTGGTACAGCACATATTTGGTACGGTAAAATGTGGGAGAAAGAAAGTACCAGACCTATAACCTGTTTAGTAACAAACTAATGTCAAGTTCCATATTTTTTATGTTTTATGCCTAATTAGTTTCTGTTTGTTCAGTTGGGGCTTTTAATGCAGGTATTGTACTTGTTCTCACACCTGAAAAATATATCATTGCATTTCTTAAGCTAAATGTTTATTTAACAACAGATAAACTTATAAACCATTTTATCTGAAAAATACTTCGAGTTTTTCAATGCAACCAGGGGAAAATACTTAGATAAAAAGTACCTGGAAGGAAAAATCGAGCGAAATTCGTTTCAACCGCTGAAGGAGGGATTGGGGGCAAATCATTCAAATCGGGGAAAATCAGAGAGTTTAGGTCCTGCTCTTGTTCTTCTTGCGCCGTTTGTATTGATTCGACGTGAGAGGGTTTATCAGGGGTTTTGTGGGCTTCTTCGTTGTTTTCCGCCATTAGAGAAGAAGAAAACGAGATTGGTTTAGAGAAAGATTCAAGTTTAGAGACCCCCCTAAAATAATTTATTTTAGCCCTTTTGATTTTTCATCCAGTTAATTGTATACCCCTCATTACAAATATCTTAATATTTTGTTTAGTTTTTTAAATAAATAAAAAAGAGAAAACAATATTCTAGTAAAATCTAAATAGGAAAAAATGTAAATAAACTCGTAAAAATATAAAATAATATTTTACGTAAAAATATAATAACATTTCGTAAAATAGAAGAGAAAGAAATTATCATAAAATTATGAATATATAATCTCAAGCAAAAAAAATCATAAAATTGTAAATATAATAATGTATAGCAAAATGACATCATAAATTATTTTAAAATTATTTTGTGATATATAATATCACAAAATATTGTTTTTGACTATCCATATTTGAATTGTACTGCTCCAGTAGGTTATTATTTGAGTTCTAATACATTATACATTATTATTTCTTTCTTTTTTGGTTGTATTATTGTTAAGTTTTATGAATTTAGTAATTATCGAACTCTTTGTAAAAAAATATTTTATCAATAATGGAGAAATCTAAGGATATTGAAGCCAGAAAAATATGTAAATATAAACATTATAAAATAATATATAAAAGTAAAAAGTAAATAAATATTATACAAAAGAATATACAGGGATCTAAAAAATATATAAAAGATAAAAAGTATATATATTATACAGGGATCTAAAAAAATAAATAAAGATATAAAGTATAGAAAGTTACAAAATATAAAGTACTTTGTGTAGTTAATATCATGTCCTCCCTGGGCGCGCACTAGGCGCTTTACTTGAGGCGCGTTGAGCAATTCTTCCCCCATCAAATCTGATTTGTTTTCTTTCTTCCGAGCAGCACCAAGAACGATGATCGTCTGCGTCGCCGTCATCGGCCATCAGGTCCGTTCATCCCTCCCTCCTCTCTCTTTTAGTCCATTTACTCGTTTCTCTTTCGGGAGATCTAACGAGATCTACCGGTGGTCAATTTGCAGAACAACCCTTTGTATCTCCAGAGCTTCACTGGATCTGACGACGCGTTGAAGCTTCATCACGTCGTTCATTGCTCGTTAGATGTGATCGACGAAAGAGGTCAGTGATATTGCATCTAGGTACCTGAAATGTTGTTTTTTTTTTTTTTTTTGGAATGGGAGCTTGAGGAAATGTTGTTTTTGTTTTGGTACATATTATTTGTGTTGCTAGTGCTGGTTTGACTAAAACAGCATTAATTTCTTTCTGGATTATGTATTTGTTTTGGTGCTGAATTGCAACATTGAGGGTGAGTTGAAGCTGATAATGATTGACGCTAAATTGCACAATTGAGGTTGAATGTGTTTGTTTAGAGACTCATTTGCTACTGACCAATATGTACCAGACTGATTCAATGGTGAAACTTGAGGAAATAATCTTTCATAACTAGCAATTGTGAGGATTTACATATTTTTCCTTCTTTTATTTTCTAATTTTGTTTGTAACTGCATCTTTATTGGCAGTAAATAATCCTAAGAGAAGTGCATCTACTCTCAATGAGACATTTCTAGGCCTTCTATACCCTACTGAGAACTACAAAGTGTAAGTTTTCTTGCTCTTCTCTTAAAAAAGAATACTTTACCAAAGATCCCTATATATTAGAGAAATTACAAAAGACCCTCAGTTTTCCATAAATTGATAAAATGCCCCTCATTAAAAGACTTTATTATGTATGAAATTACAAAAATGCCCCTGTTTTGGACAATTTGATGACAATGCTGCAATTATGTTAGCTAAAAGGGTGAACCTTCTTTGCAGTTTATTTTTTTTTAAAAAGAACAGATCAATAGATAGATGAATTTAATTATTTTTGCCCTTGTGTTGGTGGATGAAATTTAGGTATGGTTATTTGACGAATACAAAGGTAAAGCTGATAATGGTAACAACAGATCTGGATGTGAAGGATGCAGATGTACGAAATGTAAGTTTTTTCTAAGATTATTATTAGTACAGAAATTTGCAGAATAACCCCTGCATTATTCATAATAGTAAAAATGCCCTTAACTTATTAGTATTTTCATGAGTGAATTCCCAACTGGGCTCTTATGTTTTTTTTATTCTAGTAATGTTTTTTTTTTAAATTAGTATTTTAGTAACGTTGTTTACTATAAGAAAGCAAAATTAACATTCGTGGAAATAAATATCTACTTATCTAAGATCTATTAATGCAATATTTATAACTATTGATGCATGATAGTTTTGTTACAATTTTAGTAAGGCTTTGTTTCAAAATATGGAGGAGCAATATATTTAACTAAACAGAATATTTGTCATCTCAATTTGTTGAAGTTCTTTATTGAACAGTGTTATAATTCTAGTAACAATAGGGACCTTTTCAAAAAATTTACTAATCCAGTATTGCCAATAAAAATTACAGAGGATAGCATGTTGATCTTGCAAGTTGTTACTTTTCTTTATACATAGAAAAAAAACCCCTTTCTTATTATTTTTTTTTGTTTTTTTGTTTGAATTTCAGTTCTTTAGGAAATTTCATGCTGCATATGTAGATGCAGTTTCGAACCCATTCCATGTACCAGGGAAAAAGATCACATCCAACAGCTTCTCTGAAAGAGTCGGTACAATTGTCAAGTCCTTGGGACCAGGCATGAGTGTTTAAAATTCCATTTTTCTTCTCTCTCTCTTTCTTTTTGATCCCTTTCTTTTTTCTTTCTTTTGAATATGATGCTAGAATCTATGTTTGATGTTTGTTATGTTCTCTTGAGTTATATTTGGTGTTGTTTTCTGAGGTTTTATGTACAAGATTTACCTAATTTGTTTTGTCTGAAATTGTTGGATTGCTATTTTGTACAATATCTTCTTTGTTTTAGTTGATATATAAATCCAACGTTAGTTGGTTATTTTGTATAAACAAGATTTTGATTTCATTTCTAAAACAAGTTGTCATTCAATGAATCATCACAAAAAAAAAAGTAAGAGGGAAAGCATTGAACGATTATTTGTGAACTCATCTAAATATTAAAATTCAAATGTCACAGCAATCCGTTAAATCCTGATGTCGACCAAAAGAAAAAAAAAATCTCCAAATAAATTTAAAATTATTGATATAATCTCCATTAGTTGAGGTAATGGAAATGATTGTGCGATCCAAAGAGAGAGTTCTGATTCTGATGCTCGTTTGGAATTGAGCTGATGGTATTTGTTCGTTTCGGCTCCGGCCTGAAATTCATGCTTCTTGGATCACGAGTTACCTCAAGAAGTGAATCTCTCACTTGCTCTGCATGCACCAGTTCGTTATCTCTTCTCTGCAAAATACAAGTTGAAAATAGCAACTTTTAATTACTTATGACAGCTTGCAGTTTTATTGTAGTTTCGAACACTTATGAAGTTGACTGTTAACAGCGTGGTAAAAGTGGATTTAAGATATTTGAAATTTGAAAACTAAATTTTGAATGCTGATGGATGTAAGTATACTTACAGTAACTCGGAAGACATGGAGTACCAAAGTCTTGTAAGTGGTGAGATTGGCATTGTTGACCTCTAAGCCTAAGGAGCTCATGGCCTCCATCAACCTCACAAAACCGCCCTTTTTTCGTTCGCAAAGCACCTGCAGGAAAAACTCGTTCCCTTCCACTTGCCTCACCTCCACTTGCGGCTGTGAAATTTCAAGAACGAAATTCAAAATTGTCAAATATTTCTGCCTTTCCAAAATAATTGTTAATTTAAGTGTTAGTATCTGGTGGAGACAATATATACCCTTAATATCAAATAAGCCCAATACAATATTACAAATATGTTCTTAATTAAACCCACAGAAAAGAAAGACTAAAACATACCTCCATCTCAAGTCCCCTATCCTCAATGCTCGGTAATTCATCTGATGATTTCTTAGTTTGATCTCTACTAAATGTATTATCATTTAATAGACTATTCGGCGTATTATCCCCACCATTGGACTGATTATTCTGCTTCATCATCTGATCTTCCTGAGAGTTGCTAATGTCATCACTTCCCTTGCTCCCGCCATTTTCTGGACTGACTGCCTCCAACTCATCTTGCAACTCCTTAACCTCCTTTTGCAATGTGTTTATGTAATCTATCGCGTCTCCTAGTATCGAAGCACGATCCATCTTGCAATAAAAAAATAAAAAAATGGGTACCAACAAAAAGAAAAATATGAATAGTTGGATAATTTTTTGCCGATAAATAATATAGGCTAAAGAAAGTTCTCCATATAACTACTTGAAAACATAATAGAAAATTAAGATGTATTTTAAAGTTACCTTAGTGATTTTTGGCACCAATGATCTCAGCATGTAAAGCCGATCATTGAGTTTCTTCCTTCTTTTTCTTTCGGCAACAAGGTTTTTTGAATGATGTCGTTTCCCGCCCTTCCCACTGACCGATCTGCCCTCTTCATCATCATCCTCTCCTACATCACTTCCCTCAGAACCAGAGTCACCTGCCCGATCTCCTCGTACTGCCCCAACATCAGCATTACCTAGATCTTCTGTGCGGTCTATCATTGTTTCGTGCCCTAGTATTGTTGTCTGATCATGAACTAACGTGTCGATTGTAGGAGGATAGAGTTCAGATTGGTCAATTGGCATGTCCCATGATGAGAAGTTCTGGGAATCTGTCGATGCCCCTACTGGTAACCATGACTGATTGCTGAGATAGCCAGGGCTAGGGTTTTCGTTGCTCATGACCATGGCGCATTGAGACATGATGAAATCTAGGGTTTGTTGATCCTCAGACATCTATATTGGAGACAAAATAAATAGTTGGGTTAGTTTCAAAGTGACGCTCTTAGCTTAGTAAGTTGCTTGGTACAACATTGGAATATGTAGAGGAGCAAAAGAGAGAAAATTGTTTGTTGCGTTTTAAATTGAAAACTTGGTAGGTTACTAGTTGTTTGGCTCATCTAAATAGTGTGTGACCAGAAAATAATATTTTGTAATATGGAATCTCTCATAACCATCCGGGTTCTACTTGTATAACTTAGAGGTTCTTCATTTATATTCTTTTTTATTATGCGACCAATTGTGAGTAAAAAAAAATCCAAAACACATTTGGCTTTCAAAATTAGTTATGGCAGTTGAATTTGAAGTATTCAAAGATTGTTTAGAATTTCGTTTGAAGGGAACGAGTAACACACAAGTATATGTATAAAAGTCATGTTTTTTTAACAACAAATTACAATAGACACTAATGATACCTCCAATTGGGCCCTACGGTCAGTGAGTGACAGAATATGTGAAATAATATGTTGGAAAGGGGCTGCTTTTTTCAGCTTCAAAAGCATTAGTAAAAGAAAAAGGAAGAAAATGAAAAAAAATGGCATACAAATTTTGAGGCAAAAAGCTCCACAAGACCGCCTGGTATGGGAACCAAAAGCTTTGTTTTTGTTACAAATTCCTCCTGCATGCAACAAAATAATTAAGATACAATTTTTAGGGCATTAACCCTCCAAAAAGATACAGCCTATTTTCATACAATTTGTCATTTTTCTGTACCGCTACATGTAATTCTCAATCTAATATCGTGAGTTAGTCCAAGTTATGTTTTCTATTATTGAGGTCGTCCAATATTGAATGTTTTGATTGGTTGTTATTTGTTCTGAAATGAAGTACCTAAACATACAGGGGATTTTTAAAAATATTCAGAAAAGAGGTTTTTTTGTAAATATTTCCTTTCTAATTTAAAGCGCATGTACAATATAAGAATGATTATTAGAAAACTGTAGAGAACATATGAGAGAGAGAGGTGAAAGACTGCTAGCGCAGTTGGCCACACACAAAAAAAACTCGAGTAAGGGAGAGATCCCGAGTTCGAGCTCGGTTTGCCGGGGTTTTTTTTGAAAAGAATATGTGGGGACGTATGAGCTACCGTATTAAAAATTTCAAAAAAAGAAAACATATGAGAGAGAGAGAACTTGTAAAATTGTTTGCCAGATATGTTGATTCGATACCAAGGCCTGTGCGTGCATCCTATTCCATAAAGAAAAGAAGTATGTATTAGAGGAGAAATTGCCAGAAAATGAGAAAAACATGAATGAATGAATGAATATATAAATTAATTGATTAATTAATTAGTGAAATGACAGAAAAATATTAATTTATCCTTATGTGTCAACAATGTTCTTAATTATTTTCTCCCAAATTAATGAATTTCTAACATAGCATTTGTGCTTGTTTCTTTTCGGTATGCATATCAAAATATTTATTCCATTTGAAACTACAATTAGGAATTATAGTTAAATGAAAATCCTTATACCGTTTTATCTCCAAAACTTTCAAAGAAATAGATTAATACGAATACATAAATGGAATTATATACCGGAAAGAGCAATCGAGGGGAATTGAGAGAGGGAATTGGTGCAATGCCTCACAAGATCTTGTTCTTTCATGCTGTAACTTGAAATCTCTACATTCCACTTGTTTGGGCGAAGAAGGTGAAGAAATAGTTGCATCAAATAGTGCTTCATTTCCACTACAACAACATCCCATCCAGTCCAAAGACCTAAAAATAATGTATAAGTTACAAGATAATATTGATAAAAATTTGTACGCTTAAATAAATTAATGGTAAAATGTATTTTATAGTTGTATCTGTATGTATGCATAAATTTGCTGATCACGTACTCAAGTATTATTTACATCCAAAAAATTTACGGTGCTCTGCTAACCAATGAACCCATTGAAAATCATTTTAAATTATAGAAATTTAACAAATATGCAAAACATAAAAATACATTAAAAAATACACTTTTTCTAGATGTAAAAGTAAATCAAAAGATGAGTGGTCTACATAAATGTAATTGCAAGTAATTAATTTGCCAATTTGCTAATTAGTACCTTTGGTCAGGAGATAATTTCCAGTGAATGCAATAATCCCATCCAGTGGAGCCCACTGTCAGCGGCCTCAATAACTCTGCTATATGGCTAGAAAATGAGATCTTCATTTCTCCTCCTCCCATGATGTGATGGTTGCAATGGCTTTTCTTCTCTCTCATTCAATCCTATATGAAAGGAAGAAAACAACTCAAATATTCCATTTTTTTTCCTGTGGATATTTTCTTTTCCTTTTGTTTAATGGTTTGTATAACTGTACTTATAGGTATGTTGATTGTGTACTGTACGTAAAAGAAAGATCAAAGATGCTTTGTTAATTTGGCAGATTTTTTAGTATGTGCTGCTAAGACATCCAATGTTGTACCCAGGCGTGTTGTTTGAAAAAAAAACTATCACCTATAAAATTTGGAGAAATCTCATTTTTTTTAGACTAACTATTCCATAACCAAATTGTTTGTTTTATTGATAATAACATAATTTTAATTAATGAGTCATGTCAAACATGATAAAACAATACAAATACTATGCATACTAAACTAATTAACCATAATACTAGCAAATTTAAATGCAACATATAGTAGAGTTTGAATTCTCCATATATTAGAATTAGACCTAGTCTCATAATTAATAAGGGTTGTGAAGCCGCTAGTCATTAGCTTATCAAAGAGAATGAGGACAGAATGTTTTTTATTGAATAGAGAGGTGTCTTTGGCCCATTTCTATTTTGATTCCAATGAATTCGAACCTATAATCTATGATTTATTCCAATTCAAAATAAATTTATGATTTATTTGCTTCTTGGAAACAACATGTTGGAATGGAGAAGCATTTCCATTCACTTATCTTAGATTGAATGTAATAAATGTGAAAAGCCTGCATATTTTTTGGAGCAAATCCTTCTGGAAGCATGTGTCAGGAAATTCTTACACATTTATTTCAGAAAGTAGCCTCCTTTTCCTCTCTATATATGAATATGGGTCCCCTTGAGGACCTGGACTGTACTAAAAAGGAATATAATAATTGAAATAATGGGCCTAGAGAGAGAAACACATGCAGTAAGCCGATAGCTATAGGTAACTGCATGCAGACGTCAGAATTTTTAGGGTTCTTTTCTCCATTTTACAGTAACTGCATGATCACAAATGGTGAACTATTGAATATCACAAATAAACTAATAGTATACACTAGCTAATAGTATACTAGCTAGTGTAATATGAATATTGTAACTATAAGTCTATAATGGTGAATTATTGATATATGCTAGTTAATGAGTCTGATAAACATATTTTATAAGCTATATGATTTAGCTGTATTGTCCACACATATAAATTGCATTCGCTATAATAATATAATTGACTTTTTTTTGTTAGCTTGAGGAATAATATAATTAACTTGACGATTAAATAATGAAAAAGAACAATTAAGGCCTGAAATTTACCAATATGTACGGTTTGAACAGACTGGAGAAGACAGCAACAAAGATTTACAGTACAATGCACAGCATCATACCTCCATGTGTTTTTCTGAAAGAAGCTTCAGTTTCATCACATGCATGTAAAGAGAGGAAGGAGGGACAAGAACGAAAGAGATTACTTACATGAGCAGAGATCAGATGATTATATAATGTTGTGGAGGTTGTTAAGGGTAGGTAAATTACCATAAAAGTATGAATATGCACATCTTTCTCTCTCTTGCTCACATCTATACCCCCTTGATATTTTGGGGTTTTTCTGACCGATTTTGTGAGGCCACGTCAGTGTTCTTATTTTCAACCGTATGATTTCAGATAAACGGCTGAAATCATTTCGGGGCTCACAGAACGTCTATAGACCAAGCTTAAATTACACAAGTATCAAATTTTAAATAGTTGGTGTATGTAGTATGTCCATATGAAAGGAAAGTAAACGCGCAATCTCAGAAGCACAGCTGAATTAAAAGTTTATCCGTTTTCTAACCGAGAATGATTACCCAAATTAAATGAATGATACATGATCATAACCTATACATCAATTATGTATTTAGTTCCTTTGCTAAACGATATTTATATTGATCATAAGACATTTTTATGTCATCCTTATTATGATCAATTCTCTTTCCTGAATTATAATTAGACTGAATAAATTAAAAGATATTAACAACACATGCTAATTCTTTCGTACACGGCCGTGTGTTTTCCTTCAGTCTCAATTTATCAGGGGGCCCTGAGATATATCTCTCGTATCCGAGAGTAACAAATTCCATCTTGATCATTCACATTCCAACTCATGGTTTACTAAATACCCGATCATAGCTTTTATAATTATCCGGTTAAAGATAACGTTTGACTATGTCAAAGTATAAAGATATACATACAGGAATTTATGATAACCTTAAGTCAAATGACTACTCATACATTAGATGATGAGAAAACACTAATGACATATACCATGTATATTCTCATAGTCGGTCGATCCAATATATGTTCTCCAATATATATTTATATTAATGAATTGATATCCAATATCCATGATCAGTAAAACGTGATCATCATCCAAATAACATACTAGTAACTATATATATGATTTGAGATTTTCAAATATGTTTGTCTTACAAACATCTCATATATGACTAGGAATAATTTAGAATTGTATTCATTTTGCTTTACGGTTTTACTATCAGAATCACATATTCTGATGACGTATAACAGACATACATATTCATGGTTAATTAATAATCTAATAACCTTTATGTATAATTATTATATGAAAAAGTTTATGAGATAAAATATCTAATACAAAAATATAATGTCTGATACATAATTCGTTTCCCACACGACAAAAAAGTTTGGTTTATGACATTATTATTTTCACCATGGACCAAACAACATAATAAAATTCATTGAAACGGCGATCTCCCATTCTTCTCTTAATTTCTCTCTCTCCTCTTTTCTTTCTTTTCCAGCGAGAGAAAAAGACCTCACAGCCCAGTCCGCATAACCGCCTCCGACCCCACCACCTCCGGCACCGGCGCCGGTGCTGCCACCGCCGCAGCCTCCTACACTACCGTCATCTATTCTTCTGAGACAATATCAATAATTCGTCTCACTCTCTATCTTTCTCTTTCTCGGTTTTCTCTTCTCCTCTGGCTGCTGTCAATCGGGTTCGCCAAACAACCAAGTAAGATTCCCTTTTTTCCATTTCTAATCCGTTGGCTACCAATAGTTATTTGAAGAAGGAATATTTTTTATATTACACACACCAAGTGCTCGATATAAGTACTTGAGTTTGCAAGCCATCTGTTCGATGAAATGCTTACAATCTCATGCTATGTTATTCGATTACTTTCTCCTTTTAGTACATAATAACATAATTATTAGATAACATAATAATTTTTCAACTCATTTCCTATAATAAATATTTCCGTCGAGCTGAGAAGAAATACAAGCTCTACAAATCACGTCTCCCCAAAGTCTGCTCAAATATTCAGTTTTATCAAGCTAAAGGCAGTTAATTTTACAATTCAATTCAATTCATCTGAAGCTTGTTATTTTGTTCGAATTGCAGTATGTGACAGTGACGAATCTATTTGTAAATTTATTTCAAAACCATGGATGATTCAATTAAAAGAGGTGATAAGATCTCTCAGAAGATCATCAAAATTGATTCTTCTGAATTTGAACAAACTGTTCTTGGACTGATAGATCACCCTGGTTCGTACTTCAATTTTTATTTTCTGATTCAATTTTTATGTTAAATAAAAAACATCATATGCATTTACAACATAATAACAATGGTAGTGGATAAGAGATAACTCTTAAGCCTTCCCTCAATGCCCAAGCAGAACCAATTTAACTGCTATTTTTGTCCGATTTTCCATTTATTTAACTCTGCTAAAAATGAAAAAAAAATTACACGAATAAAAAAATTAATAATTCTGAGGAAGAAATTTCAGTGACTAAACTTATGATGAAACTAAGGTGGAGCACTTTAGGGTTACAATTCTATTCGTCAATGGTAATAAATTAATAAATTATTTCTTATTTTTTGCCTCCGAATTATGACCAATTTGGTAATATATTATCTCCTTCTTTATTTTAGTTGTTTCTATAGAGAAATCATAATGTCGCCTTGCCACGTTATATATCTAAAAAAATGTCTCAACCATGTTAGCACCATAGGAATTATGTCCTGAAGCTGCCATTGTGGATTATTATAATCCAAGTGTGTTTGCATATGTACAATTCCAACTATTTTTTAATATTATTTTCATATTTACAAATCATGTTTATAACTATAATAGATATATTAAATTGGGGATTTTTTTTTATATTTAGGTGATATATTAGGTGGACATGTTGATGACATGGAAGCTGATTGGATTAGACCAATAGTAAGTACAAGGATTGTCCTTTCGTTTATATATATAAATTTTGTATATATAAATTTTAATATTATATATTGAATTTTTATATAGTTTGTGATGTAAAGCTGTATTTTCATTAGGAGGAAAAACTAGAAATGATGAGCTGATAGCAATGAATGTAAGAAAAGATGATAGAGTTTTAATGGTGAATCAAGCAGAGAATGCTTTCATGGTATTATTATATTTTAATTTATTATTAATTTTAAATATAATATTTTTGTATGTAATTTGAAATGTGTTTTTTGTTTTGTTTATGTGAACTGCACATATTTACTGATGTTGATAATTCAGATATTGATTCCCTTGTTGATGAATTTAGGGATAACAATGACAAGTTTATTTTGAAATAAATGTTCTGTTTAATTATGTACTACAAATTCAGAAACCTCAATATTGACTATCTTATGTACACACACTTAAAACCATAACTAAAAGTTCAAGCAATTTTTTATCTATACCTAAATAAATATTTGTATCTAGACCTAAACAAAAATTCCTGACACTCAAAAATGATATGTTTATATCTAAGGGAAATGTGCAAACACGAAGCACTATAGATATACTGTTATTTTTCTTTTTATATATTGATTTTCTTATTTTATATATTGTTTCGCCATTTAATATACTGTTATTTATTATTTGTGTATTTCTTATTTTTTTACTTTTATATATTGTTTTCCCATTTTATATACTGTTTTTCCATTTTTATATATTGTTTTCACTTTATATATATATATATATATATATATATATATATATATATATATATATTGTTATTAGAAAATAAATTATATATAATATTATGTATATATTGTTATTAGAAAATAAATTATATATACTGTTATTGGATCCCGTCGTGAACAGTCGTGCTAGTGCGTCGTGCTGTAGCAGGTCTCTATACCTAAACTATTTTCATAATTTACAAAATAGAAATTTTTTTGTAATTAACTTTTAGTTTGCTTTAACTAAAAGTTAAAGCAAAAGTTTGTTGTATTGGTTGATTAGTTTGTATTTACACAATTACAAAGGGTACATATTACATATGCAAAATTATTTTCCAAATTAAAGGCCCATGCATGTTCAAATGCCAATGAAATGATGTTACGTGTAAATGAGGACAACTCAAGAGCAGTTCCGGCTATGGCGTACTCATTATAGTTTGGAAATTGTTTCCCACTCTCCATGAAAGTTTGTATCTATATCAGTTTTTATGTTAACTATGTAAAATTTGATGAACTTTATTTGATTCTGTGAACACGCAGCGAAGCGCGTGCATCGCACTAGTAGTTAGATATGAGGTAAGAAGTGAATGCACTAAATTTTTTTGCATCAAGTTTGGGTAAGTTAGACATAAAAGAAGGGTGTTAAGTAAAATATCATTCCCACATAACATTGCACAAAATGATTATATGATGCGCAATAGAAGTTATAAAAATATAGTAATACAAATCGTTTGCTAAGACATAATTACCTGCTCCATATTAAAAACATATTAACGAATCATAAATAAAATCATAATACAACATAACGCCATCTTCATGTTTCATTGCTAATGGAGAAAATTGAGATGAGATCTCTTACAAGCACTATGTTGAATTTGGTTAGGGTTAAATGTAGCTCAGGCCATAAAGTTTGAAACAATATTTCAATATACCACAATCATAAGTCTCACAAAATGACCTACATATTTCTGAAGTTTGCCCTAAAACTATAATTACTCATGCCATCATCATAAGGTAAACTATAATTTTTGTTTACCTTCAAATCCAATAGTGCAAACAAAAATAGCGCTCATCATTTTTGTACCACCAAAGAAACAACCCAATGGACCTGAAAAATATGTATAAATTCAAAATTGCAAAAATAAAAGAAAAATATAACCCTTCAATATGTAATTTTCTTTAGTATCTTAGCTCCCTTTTTATTTTTGTAGTTCAGGAAATTCCTTTGGAGAAAGATTATGTGCAAGCAAATAAAAAAGGTATAATAAAATATGAAAGAAGACTTACAAGATTGTACTTTGGGAGTCTCCAATAGAATCCTTGAAGCGCAATAATAAATAAGTTTAGGGTATTAGTATAAATATTCTAAGCGAATGCCTTCCTATAAACTCAAATAAATAACCCGCCCATCTTTGCCCACACATATCCACCTATTAACAAAAGAAAAAGAAAAAAAAGGTAAGGGTTTCATTTTACCAATAAATCCATTATCTTCATGAAATTGTACCAACTTGAGGGAAAATCGCACTAACTTGAGCTTAACAGAACGGATGATAAAAAATTGATGCTAATTTGGGTTAAATTAAGGGTCGATTGGATATCTGAGGTTTGATTGAGTCAAAATTAAGGCTTAATTTAATAGCATAAATAAGTATTAGTTGAGGGCTTGTTGGTGTTTTTCATAATTTTCTTCAGATCAGGGGAAGACAATTGTTCATAACTTTGAAAATTAAATTAGGTCAAGAACTTACAAGGAAATATAAGACACAAAAAGTGAAGCCAGCTACAGCTGTAGTAACCATTGTATAGCTTGTTGTATACAAGGATTTGTTAAGAGGAATACCTAGTAATAAAATTATGAAAATTAACATAGGGAAATACCCTGCATCTTTTATATATTCAACGCAAACTTTTTTATGCATTTTTGGTTTCATCGTTAAGGGTACTTTGCTAATCTTTCATGATATTTATCCTTCATTTTGATGGTCGAGTCTATAACATTAATAACCCTAAAATTGTTGGGCGCTAATTATAATTATGATAAAATTGTCATGTTTAATTTGCAAAAAGATCCTTCTTTAGAAAGGGATACCTAGAAATGTTAGAAGCAGGCCAAATGCAAGAATTGGAAAAGACAACCACAACCAGCCAAAAAGCCTCACTTTATGATCCTAAAATAATATAAAAATTTAATATGTTATTGTTAGAAGTTCTTATCCTCTCGATGAACGAGAACATGACCATATTGCAATCCAAGTATACAAGTAACAACAGTCATCACGGACCTAAACTAAATAAAAAATGTAACATACATATATCATAAAAAATAATACATAAACTGAAATAATTTAGAAAAAAGCCGCAAATATATTGAAAACATGAATTGGCACTAACCTATATGAAAAAACAGGAACCAAAACCAAAGGGGATACTGACCTAACTAGCAGTGTTTTAAAACCTGGTATATAATCTTCAGTGTAAAATAATAAAAAACAGAAGAGAATATATTTTTTTTACAATAGCCCGTAGGCACACACACGCACACACACTGAGAGGGCACATCTAATCCTATTTGAAAATCTCTCTAAAATCTCTCTAAAATCCTGCTCAATATAGAAATCGATCCCCTCACCTTAGGAAAATAGGGCAAGTATCATAACCATTAGGCTATCTACCCTAATATTCTTTCGGGATCGAAAGGAGCAAGGCACCAAAAGGGAATATTTTCTGACACTTGCATTGTTCCAAGTTTCTATAAACGGGTTTCTTGTAAAGATGATGGATACAAGAATCGATCGGTCTATTAACCTGCTGAATTACATGCGGGCCCCACATCGCCTCTTATACCATATTTCACCTAATAAAATTAAAAAATAAAATTTGAATTGAAATAAATACCAATAATGTATAAGACTAAATTCAGGTCAATCACAATTTAACTCTCTACGGGGGGTTAAATTGCTTAATAGAGGTAATTTTAGAGCTCAGGTGATGCTTGGACGCATACATTAGGTCAAATTTCATTTAAAAAAGATAACCAGTTTGGTCTTTGTGGAGCTTGAGTAGGGTTTTGTTGAGGCTCAATATGATTTTGTTTACTAAAGAAGGTACTTAATAGCCAGTAAAGATATGAATTATGTGCGAATCATGACACCATTTACTAAGCAAGAATAGACAGAAGAATCATACCGTGTAAAGTGTATAATTGCCATTAGTTATTGCACTAACAGATGAACTGTCATCCACTTTGAATTGCCAACCTGGTACATATAATCCATTTAGAAGGCCCAAATATGCACCAGATAGACTCAACATGACAACCCTACACAAACAAAAATAAACAAAATGAATAAATAAATAACAAAATGTATATTGGTACCTGTACAAGTTTGACACATTTCGTATGATATGGATTGTCTTGTGTATATTGAGCCTTAATTGGGGCATATTGCACATCAAATGTGTGGTAAAAAGTAAAACCGTGAAAACTTAGTGAAAAATGTATAAATATAAGAATAAGAATAATGTACCAGTGTTTTGTGGACCACATTTCCTGAGCCAGTAGTTTTAGTTGAGAGCCAAATTTCTCACAGAGCAGCAATTATATATCCAATAGCAATTCTCTGCAATAATAATTGCACAACATGTAAATAAACAAAACTTAGTTATTAACTATCATGCAGCTTATGGCATAAACAGTTAAAATAGAGCATTAATGTTATCAGAAAAATATAAGAATTATCACTGATATGGTCATATTTTGTAGTAAGAAAGTAAAAAAAAAAAAGATTAGTGTGTATTTACTATTTACCTGTAGAATACCAGACCAGCGTATTTAGGTCAACACTGTAAGTCAAATCATTTAATCCATGAAAATAACCACCTGAATTACATCAAATTAATCTTTCAAAAAGGAATAAAATAATGTGACTTCAATAATTGAAACTACGCCCAAATTAGGCCACTTACGTCTTTACTTAACACAATTTGACCTCATTTAGCTCAGTTGCGCAACAAAAACAATTAAATCGATACAAAAAAATGACATTGTAATCCTTCTGTACCTTGAAGAAGAACTCGAAGGAAAACAAGCTTTAACGCCCTCAAAACAGCCTTTTGAGTAGCTTCAATTGTACTTGGGATTCTCTGAATAAAAATAAAAATAAAAAATTACAGTCTCTACTAAATAATCATTCAGGAAGCACCAACAGAATTTCAAAATTCTTTTATTAAATGAAATGAAGGTGAGATAAGAGGCATTTTGTTTTTCTCTCTAAGATATACCTTATGGACAAACGACATAGAAACTCCAGCGATGAAAAGGAAGAAGGGCATCACGTAATCTGCCAATTGTAAACCATTCCATGGCGAGTGTCCGACAAATGTCAAAATAGACCCCGCGTAATCAACAAATATCATAAGCTACAAAACTATTGAATATCAAAAATAAACTAATAGTATACACTAGCTAGTGTAGTGTTAATATGAATATAGTGATTATAATCGTGAACTATTGATAAATGTTAGTTTTGTAAGTTATTGATAAATGTTGGCTAATGAGTCTGATAAACATAATTCATACACTATACTTGCAAATCTGCTTGTAATATATGATTCATAATTTACCTGTATTCGTCCACACATATAAATTGCATTTGCTATAATAACATAATTAACTTAATGAGTAAATGATGAAACGAAACAATTAAGTCCTGAAATTTACCAATATCTACGGTTTGATGAACAGACTGGAGAAGACACCAACAAAGATTTACAGTACAAGGCACAGCATCATACCTCCATGTGTTTTTCTGAAAGAAGCTTCAGTTTCATCACATGCATGTAAAGAGGAAGGAGAGATCAAAAGAACGAAAGAAATTGCTTATATGAGCATCAATGTAATGAGAGATCAGATTATTATATAATGTTGTGGAGGTTGTTAGGGTAGGTAGATTACGATAAACGTATGAATATGCACATCTTTCTCTCTCTTGCTCACTTGCAATATGAGGTAAGAAGTGAATGCATTAAATTTTTTGGGATCAAGAAGAAGGGTGTTAAGTAAAATATCATTCCCATAGAACATAATAATAGAACTTGCACCAACATTGCACAAAAATGATTATATGATGCGCAATAGAAATTTTTAAATATAAGTAATACAATCATTTGCTAAGACATAGTTACATCTTCATATTAGAAACGTATTTACAAATTATAGATAATATCATCATACACCATAAGGCCATCTTCATGTTCCATTGCTAATGAAGAAAATTAAGATAAGATCTCTCACAAGCACTCTGTTGAAATCGGTTAGGGCTATTCTTTTCAAATTGAAATTAGATACATGTAAGCTCAGGCCATAAAATTCGAAACAATATTTCAACATACCACAATCATAAGTCTTACAAAATGAACTACATATTTCTGACGTTTCCCCTAAAACTATAATTAATCATGCCACTATCATAAGGTAAACTATAATTTTTGCTTACCTTGAAATCAATAGTACAAACAAAAGATACATCATGCTTATCATTTTTGTACCACCAAAGAAACAACCCAATGGACCTGAAAAATAGGTATACATTAAAAAATGCAAAAAAAGAAGAAAACCCTTCAATGTGTAATTTTCTTTTGTATCTTTGCTCCCCTTTGTTATTTTTTTAATTCAGTAAATTTCTTTGGAGAAAGATTATGTGCAAGCAAATAAAAAAGGTATAAGAAAATATGAAAGAAGACTTACAAGATTGTACTTGGGGAGTTTCCAATAGAATCCTTGAAGCACAATAATAAACAAGTTTGAGGGTATTAGTATAAATATGCTAAGCGAATGCCTTCCAATAAACTCAAATAAATAACCGGCCCATCTTTGCCCACACATATCCACCTATTAACAAAAGAAAAAGAAAAAGAAAAAGAACAAGAAAAAAGGTAAGTGTTTCATTTTACCTACAAACCCATTATCTTCATGAAATCACACCAACATGGGCTTAACATAAAAAAATGATAATGAAGTGATGTAATTTGGGTTAAATTAGAGGTCGATTGGATAACTGAGCTCTAATTGAGTCAAAATTAAGGCTTAGTTGCATAAATAAAGAACTTACAAGGAAATACATGATACAAAAAGTGAAGCCAGCTACAGCTGTAGTAACCATGGTATAGCTTGTTGTGTACAAGGATTTGTTAAGAGGAATACCTAGTAATAAGATATTTAAAAAAATCATGAATAACAAAAAAAGAAAAAATATGTCACCATATTTTTTAGGACTTCTTTTTTGCAAATTAGACCCAGAATCTTTTATATATTCAATGCAACCTTTTTTATGCATTTTTGGTTTGGTCATCTTTCATGCCATTTATCCTTTCTTTTATGGTCGAGTCTATAACATTAATGACCCTAAAATTGTTGCATGCTAATTACATATATTGTTAGGTTTAATTTGCGAAAAGATCCTTCTTTATAAAGGGATACCTAGAAATGCTAGAAGCAAGCCAAATGCAAGAATTGGAAAAGACAACCACAACCAGCCAAAAAGCCTCTCTTTATGATCCTAAAATAATATAAAATTTAATACGATATTGATAGAAGTTCAAAATGATAGTAAGATAACTCTCAAATTATTCAATAAATTTCATTTTTTAACTTACCTCTCGAAGAACGAGAATATGACCATACTGCAATCCAAGTATACAAGTAACAGCACCCATCAAGGACCTAAACTAAATAAAAAATGTAATAACACATATCATAAAAAAAACATGAACTAAAATAATAATTAATAATAATATAGAAAAAAGACGCAAATATACTGAAAACATGAATTGCTACACTGCAAAAACGAAAGTGGACAAACTACTAACCTAACAAGCAGTGTTTTAAATAATAAAAAAGAAACGGAAATATTACCCTAATATTCCTTCAGGATCAAAAGGAGCAAGGCACCAAGATGGAATATTCTCTGACCCTTTACATTGATCCAAGTTTCTATAAACGGGTTTCTTGTAAAGATGATTGATACCAAGAATTGACCGATCAATTAAACCGGCTGAATTACATGCGGGCCCCACATCGCCTCTTGTACCGCATTTCACCTAAATACATCATAACAGAAAAATTAAAACTCAAATTGAAATAAATACCAACTTAACCCTCTTTTGGGGGTTAAATTGCTTAATAGAGGTTATTTTGGAGCTCAATTGATGCTTGGAGATATACATTAGGTCAAATAACATTTAAAAAAGATAATTGGTGCGGTTTTTGTAATGCTAGAATTAGGGTTTTATTGAGGCTCTAATATGATTTTTTTTGCTAAACAAGTAACAGCACAAATGCTTAATAACCAATAGAGATATGAATTATGTGCGAATTATGACATCATTGACTATATGAATTATGAACCAAGAATAGACAGAAGAATCGTACCGTGTAAAGTGTATAATTGCCATTAGTTATTGTACTAGCAGATGAATTGTCATCCACTTTGAATTGCCAATCTGGTACATATAATCCATATAGAAACCCCAAATATGCACCAGATAGAATCAACATGACAACCCTATACAAAAAAATAAACAAAATGAAGAAATAAATAAATAACAAAATGTTTATTGGTACCACTTACCAGTACAAGTTTGACCAATTCATTTGATATGGATTGTCTTGCGTATATTGAGCGTTAATTAGGGTGTATTGCACATCAAATGTGTGGTAAAAAGTAAAACGGTGAAATTAGGTTAAATGAGAGAATGAATTATATCTCTGCATCGTGTGTAATTTGTGGGGGCCATGTTGAATCTGAATTTCATATTTTCTTTCAATGCCCACATGCATTAGCAACTTGGGGGGGATTCGGTATTGATGTTTCTGCAGCTAGGGTTGGGGAGAGTTTCATTAATAATTGGGCTATGATCTGTCGGGCTAATAATAGGCATTTCTCAGGGATGATAATGGTGGCGATATGGGAAATTTGGAAGGCGAGGAACAATGCCATTTTCAGGAATGAAAATATTCATCCTCTCAGAACAATTCACTCAGTAATGAATACCATGGGGCAACAAGCAATGGGAAACACAAGAGGATTACAAGGTGAGAGGATTGTCAGGTATGCAAGTGGTACGCATACACAATTGAATTGTTGGGCGGATGGGTCTAAAGATATGCAGGGGAATACTGGTATAGGCATTGTCATAAGAGAAAGAAATGGAGGGGTGAAGTGGGTTGTTATGAAAAAGATGAGGGCTAGCTCGGCTCTTCAGATTGAATGCCTGGCGCTTAAACATGCACTGTTATGTGTGAGTGAAAAATCTGCAGAGATACCATGTACCTTTCTTCTTGATAATCTCGAATTAATTAGAATTATGAATGATCATTCTGACCCGAATGAGATTACTCTTTCTGATTGGATGGGATAGAAGATGCTATGGATTGTGTCTTATATAAAAGGAGGGGGGCGAGAGAATAATCAAGATGCTCACAACCTGGCAGAATTCTACAGGCTGAATATGAGGATAGCATCCTCCCGAGTTTATGAAGAAGCTTCTTTCGTTTCAAGGGCATTGATTGCCCTGCATTTTAGCACCTTGGAGCTGGTCTTGTCTTTTGAGCTTTCTTTCTTGTTTGTTATGAGAATTTTGTTTACAGTTCTTTATTGTGTAGGTAGTTGTAATATATTTCAGGATTGTTTTACTGTGTAAGGGTTAGGTGCTTATTTACTTTTCGCTCCAAGGGTGTGCCCTCTGATGCTTATACTTTGATTATTATAGATATAAAGAATACCTACGGGTTTTGTATCAAAAAAAAAAAAAGTAAAATAGTGAAAACTTAGTGAAAAATGTATAAATATAAGAATAATGTACCAGTGAAGATAGTAATTCTTGTGGACCACATTTCCTGAATCAGTAGTTTTAGTTGAGAGCCAAATTTCACATAGAGCAGCAATTATATATCCAATAGCAATTCTCTGAAATAATAATGGCACAAGATGTAAATAAATAAAACTTGTTTGTTAACTACCATGCAGGCTTATGGCATAAACAGTTAAAAATAGAACATTGCATGGTATCAGAAAAAAAAAAAGAATTTTGTTAGAATGGACATATTTTGTAGAAAAAAATGTAAAAGACAAAAAAGAAAAGATTAGTGTGTATTTACCTGTAGAATACCAGACCAGCGTATTTTTTCAAGGTCAACACCGTAAGTCAAATCATTTAATCCATGAAAATAACCACCTGAATTACATCAAATTAATCTTTCAAAAGGAATAAAATAATGTGACTTCAATAATTGAAATCAGGCCCAAATTAGGCCAGTTATGTCTTTACTTAATCCAAGTTGACCTCATTTAGCTCAATTGTGCAACAAAACATTAAAACAATCCTTCGATACCTTGAAGAAGAACTCCGAGAAAAACAAGCTTTAATGCCCTCAAAACAGCCTTTTGAGTAGCTTCAGTTTTACTTGGGATTCTCTGAACGAAAGGGAAATGAAAAATTATAGTCTCTACTAAATAATCATTCAAGGAGCACAAGTGAATTTTGAATATGTGATTTTCTATTATTAAATGAAATGAAGGTGAGATGAGAGGCATTTTCTCTCTCTCTCTCTCTCTCTAAGATACCTTATAAACAAGGGACATAGAAACGCCAGCAATGAAAAGGAAAAAGGGCATCACGTAATCTGCCAATTGTAATCCGTTCCAAGCTGAGTGCCCGACAAATTCCAAAAAAGACCCCGCGTAATCCACAAATATCATAAGCTACAAACAAATAAATACATATAAATGAGTTTTCTATTTAAGTTGCAAGGAAAATCTGTAAAATCATAACAAAGTTTTTTATTTCATTATTACATACTGGTACTGAATGGAACCAGTATGGATGCTTCTTCTAATGTTATTTGGCCATTATGCTGATTTCAACAATTAAACTTTTTGTAGTGGCATAATAAATTCACATTTTTATTCAGTGGTCTACTGGGTATTTCACATTGCACATATTTGCAGGGCCATACAAGATATACACACTTATTTGAGCATTGGGCAGCAAATAGTTCCTTTAATCGATTCAAGAAATTATATGCAATTCATACGCGTGTGTGAGAGAGTGAAAGAGAGAGAGAAGAAAAACTAACGGCGATGGAGAGGCCTCTAAACGCATCAAGTGACGAGAGGCGAGGTCGCCGTCTAGTACCGCCACTGGTCGCATCCTTCGGCGACCGGCGGCTCTCAGCCTCCCCGCCGGGCAAGGGATGGTAGTCTCCCTCCGGCATATACTCCGCCGGAGATGGATACTCACCAGCTCGCAGTTGATCCAGTGAATCGAGCGATTCGACGAGTGAAAGAAAGTGCGATGGAATGGAGCGGTTCGATTTCTGCCAAGTGGAGCTTATGTCAGTCGGCTTAATTAGAAGAAGAAGAGTCAAGCTCAAGTACCCATAATTGATTTGGATTTTGGCCCATCAGGAAATGTCAACAGTTTTTTTTTGGGCCGGCCTGACTTCCCAATGGCAGAAATGTTGCTTTTCACTCTTAACTACTACTTTAAATCAGGACAGCTATTTTACTCTGATTATATAATTCACTATTTCAGAGAACAAATGTGTAATTTAATTGAAAATGTATACACAATTCGGTATTTCAGAGAAAAATATAATTAAAAACGTTGAAATCAAACTTTGTTTATATTTATATATATAGTATGTCTATAGAACTAATCTATTGCTCCGAAACTCTAAAATTAATTGGTACTGGTTTATAATAAGTTTAGATCTGAGCTGCCTTAAATTCCAATGAAGTCAAACTTCATATAAAACGAAGTTAGTCACTCCTAGATGCGCTTGACTTTGACTTGCAATAAATGCATTACACATTATCTAGATATATTTTAAAAATGATTACTCAAGACTTCACTAGACGAGTAAGAAAAACAGACCTATATCCTAATTAGTTGAGTATATTATATTTTACTCGAGAGATTGTTAGTTCGGAATTTTTGATATTTTTTTTGTCTGAGAGATTAGAGATTGTATTCGTTTGCCCAGATGTTGTGTTGGCTTTTATTTTTTTTTATTTTTTATTTTTGGTAGTTTTCTAGTTTTGTTAGTTAGAGCCTGCGTGACATTTTTTTCTTCTTTTCCAGTTTAGCCTCTTTGCAGTGTAATTTTGTTAATTTCTAACGCGTAAAGCCTAGAATTTTTTTTTTGAACCGGCAAAAAAAAAAAAAATTAATTAAGAAAATAGCCAAATTTTCAAATTATTTGCAAAAATGACCATTTCGCTCAGCCACTGGGCGAAACAGCCAATTTTTTATTTTCCCACTGAATTAAGCTAAAAAACGCTGTTTTGCCCCATGGCTGGGTGAAACAGATATTTTTTAATTTTTTCCACTGAATTAGAGCAATTTTTTTTGCCAGTTTCGCCTCATCATGGGGCAAAACAGGGTTTTCAACTTAATTTAGTAGTAAAAAATGAAAAAAATGTGTGTTTCACCCAGCCACGAGACGAAACAGTGTTTTTAGCTTAATTCAATAGGAAAAATGAGAAAATGAATGTTTCGCCCAATGACCAGGCGAAATGGTCATTTTCGCAAATAATTTGAAAAATTGACAATTTTCTTAATTAATTTTTTTTTTTGATCAGTTAAAAAAAAAAAAATCTAAAGCCTACGGGTTTCAAAAGAAAAGAAAAAAATATGGGTAAATTTCACCCCAGGTCACTGAATTTTTAAAAATGACCAAATAGGTCACTCAACTTTCAATTGTCCCTGATAGGTCACTCAACTTTCAAAAATGATCAAATAAATCACTCAACTTTCAATTATCCCATATAGGTCACTCAACTTCAAAAAAATGTTCAAATAGGTCATTCAACTTTCAAAAATTATCAAATAGGTCACTCATATCGGATGACTTATTTGTATTTTTCAACTAATTGGGTGACCTATTTTGGTTATTTTTGAAAGTTGAGTGACCTATAGTGGACAATTAAAAGTTCAGTGACTTATTTGATATTTTTTTAAAGTTGAGTGACTTATAGGGGACAATTGAAAGTTGAGTGACTTATTTGATTATTTTTTAAAAGTTGAGTGACCTAGGGTGAAATTTACCCAAAAAATATATAGGCAATTAATTTGTTATTGGAGGTTTTAGTCGGTCCAAACCTCGACTAAATTCCTCCTCCTCTGCAAGTTTGCTCTTTCTTTAATGCGAAAAAACTGCAGTTTCTTTGATCTGCACTGTACAGCTCAGTCTCTCTCTCTCTCTCTCTCTGTTAAAAAAGCTGAATTTGATTGCTCTCTCTCCCTCTCTAAATCTCTCTCGTAGTCATAACCAAAACACCATTACGAGGGCCCAATTTGCAATCTTAGTTAGATTCGTTGAGGGCTAAATCATCCGAGAATCTCTGTTGCTGTTGCCTGAGAGCTGGAACAAAACCCCTTCCGTATCTCTCTCTCTGTCTGTGCAAGATTCTAGAAGGTGCTCGATGAAAGTACTGAAGCTGTGGTACGTGGCCGCTGTGGCCTCAGGCATTGCCGTTCTTCTCATTTACATCACCAGTCTCTCCAATTCTGGTATAGTAAATTATACTCTCAGTTTAAAAGTGAGATTTGCATCAGATTTATGTCTTTAGGCTGAAATTAAGTGAAGTGCCCCTGATTTCCTGCTTTTGAGTTGACCACCTAAACTTTAAAATTTGAAAGATATTGGCTGATTGCGTGATTTGAAAGTATTGTTTTTCTAGTAATGTCAAATTGTAATGAACCATACTATTTATAGTGACCAACTTTTAAATTTTGATTTTGTTTAGTTTTTGTCTTTTCATATAATGTATTATTTCCATTCAGGTAATGTATATGAGATCTCGAAGGTCGAAAAGGGCGCCTTGTCAGCACTACAGACCAGCTTTAGTAAGTGTGTGGTGAGTCTCATTTCATTCTATTTCTCAAAATTTCACTAAGATCCTTGGAATTAATATGTTATAAAACGTTTTAGCATGAGTAATTGTGGTTATTAATTGATGACTATTATGAAATAATTGCAGAATGAAAATGGATTAGGGTTAGAAGCAGTAAGGGGGAAGGATATTTGCCAAATCACATTAAAGTATCCTAGCAACACAGCTTCTTTGTGGGTAAGCTTTTTTCTTTTCCTTTTTTTCTTCTTTTTTTGTGTTAGCATGTCCTTCCTTTCGTATTTATATATCATTTTAAACTATTACAGAGAGACCCAAAATCTGGAAACATGGAGGGTTTATCATTTGAATTCAATCTTTGTGAAGCCGTTGCTACGTGGGAACAAGTACACAATAAATGCCCTTCTCTTTTTTTCATTATTAGTTTTTTAAATCCATAAAACAAGATGTAATTGTAAATTTTAAGTCCATGCGAGCGGAACTTTTTGGAATATCGCTAAATGTTATTTTTATTTTTTTCCTTCTCTTTTTCTTCTTGTGTAGGTTAGAAATAGTACGACTATACTAACGAAAGAGTATATTGATGCTTTGCCTGATGGTTGGTACAATTACGCATGGCGTAGAATTAACAAAGGAGTACAATTGTGAGTACTTTATTATCTTTTGTGCTATGTTTCTCATCCCTCTTTTAAAAGATATTAATGAATGAATGAAACCCTATTTGGTTTCTTTTTGTTAACCTCGTTTTGAGTTTAATTACACAATACAGGGACAAACTTGATTGAATGCTTTATTTATAGTTTTACTTTATTATAAAGGTTAATTGGGCTTGGTTATTAATTTTACTTTATTTATAGTCTTCATTTCGTGTTATATATTTCTAATTTTCATTTTGTTGCATTGCATCAGGAATAACTGCAAGAACAAAACATTATGCATGGAGAAATTAAAACTGGTTCTTCCGGAAACGCCCCCGTATGTACCTCACCAGTTCGGGCGGTGTGCTGTCGTCGGTAACTCAGGCGATCTTTTAAAAACGAATTTCGGAGAAGAAATCGATAATTTTGATGCTGTTATTAGAGAAAACGGCGCCCCTATCCAGGTTTAGTTAATATTAGTTTAATCTTTTCTTGATTTTGATTATTTATTTTTGTTGATTGGTCATGTGTTGATGCGTATTATGCATCAATTAGCTTCGATGAAGCAATTGAATAGCATGAACTAAAGAGAAAAGAAGGAAAACACTGGCCAAGTTTAGAGAAGAAACCCTTTTGATGCTGTTATTCTCTCAGCCTGTTGAATTTTAGAAATGTTGAGGGGTTATTTGCAAATTGTTCCCGATAGGATATTTTCAAAAGAAGAATGTAATGTAGACTCCTACGTAATTAACTTGTTAAACTATTTTGTTAAAATGTTGCAGAATTACACGAAACATGTAGGAAGAAAGAGTACGTTTCGGATTCTGAACAGAGGGTCTGCAAAGGCGCTTGATAAAGTTATTGAACTGGATGGTAAGAGTTTATATTTATGTGCAATTATCTAGTCATATTAATACAATTTTGAGAGCTGTTGTGAAGCGTGGTTAAGTGTTTTAAATCATTTAATGCAGAAAGCAGGAGTGAGGTGCTGATTGTAAAAACTACTATCCATGATATCATGAACAAAATGATTCGGGTAATAATATATAAATTGTAAAATAATATTTTTTTCCTTTTTTATTATGTTTAATTTTAGCTTATCATTGACCCTTATCGGTTGCTGCATAGTTGTATTTTATTACTGATAACTTTTTCTTTCTTATACTACTATTAAAATTTTATTTATTTTTGTTTTATTAATTGAAACCTTTATTTATTTATTTATTTTTATTTTTTTGGTAAATGCAGGAAATTCCGATAAAAAATCCAGTGTATTTAATGCTAGGCACTTCATTTGGTGCTTCAGCTAAAGGCACAGGTCTTAAAGCACTTGAGTTTGCTCTCTCAATGTGTGATTCAGTTGATATGTATGGATTCACAGTTGATCCAGGATATAAAGAATGGTATGTAACAAAAACCGTATTTGAAATTAGAAAACAATAATATATTTATCTCATTTTTTCTATCGAGTTAGATCAGTACCAAGTATCGTGTGTATATTGTATTCTTGACTTTAAGTAGGATTTATCTTCTTTTGTGTGTGTTGAATTTTGGATTCGTATTTAATGTTTTTTTTTTTTTTAATCGTGAAAGGGGAGTTAGCACGTAGTTACTAAAATACCTATTTATGATTTTATAAGATAGAACGAGTCTGGGTTTATATGGTAAATATTTCTTTCATTTAGGTTTGATTTATTTATTTACTAATTTATTTTATTTAATATATTTAAACAGGACAAGGTATTTTTCAGAATCAAGAGGAGGACACACGCCTTTACTCGGCCGTGCTTATTATCAAATGATGGAATGTCTTGGGGTAACTAACTAACCTTCAATTTCCAATTGACTAATTTAATTGAGCTGTATTTAATTGTTGAACAGATTTGATAAGAGCATGTGTATTGTAATAACAGCTTGTGAAAATACACTCTCCAAGGAGGGCAAACCCTAAAAGAGTGATACGCTGGTTACCAAGCCAAAGAATAATTACCGCTGCTCGAATTGCATCTGAGAAAATTTTGAGGTAACTAAGTTATCATGTTATTAATCTACAATTAATTAATTCCCAAATCAATCAAGTATAACTGAAACATATGTTTCTTGTCATGATTTTAATTTCTAGTAATTTTTTTGTGCATACAGGAGGGTCGGGGCTGGAATGGAGGGTCCATTGCGCACATGTTCCATTATAAAGAGGAGAGAGAAAGCAATAGAGAGGAGAGAGAATCTAATTCTTTCGGGCCTAAGAGAGCGTGCAATTGAACACTTAAACTACACAACAGGAGCCACTTTATATCCCATAGAAAAGCATAGTGGTCATGGGATGGTTTGTATGGTTCCTACAAGAGATAATTAACATTTTCTATGTCACAGGAATTGAGACCACATTTAGGGTAATGATAAGAAGTATTCAATTTTTTTATTTTTTTTGTTCTGATGCTTTCAGTTTTTCTACTAGATGAGGATTTAGGAGGGTTGTTTGTTTCACTATTAAAGAATAAAAGCGCTGTGATTATTTTTTAGAATTTAGATTTGAGGATTCTTCAATTTTGCTCTATATTTGTTTTATTTTCTTAATTTTGTTGCTTTCATAATTTTATTTTAGCATAGATATTCTTCAGTAACAGAACGAATCAAGTGAAGTTGCCTTTTTTCGTACAAAGTGACGGATTTGTCTTCCAATTCAGATTTTGATGTATATTTGAGAACTGTTCCACATACCAATAGAAACCAACTTTTTAGCAATACCATGGTGTTTGATGTTGATTTCACTCAGGTTATAAAAGCATTACATTTGGGTCCTAATGTGTAACATTGTTTTTCATGCAATAGCTCACCATGATTTTACACAAACAATCTAGGGATTTCATGGTGATCACCAATAGAAAAAAACAATAATAAACAAAGAAAACTAAATTTAAGAATTTTTTGACGGGAGATCCATTTCCACCTCGCTTATTGTCCAATGCAAATGCGCCAATTTCTGCATTTGTTAACATTTTATAATTGTAGCATTCGACTAAAAAAACTAGTTAGGAAAGAAAATGAATTACAATGAACCATGTATCATGTGAACTGAATATTCTTGATGATATTGAATAATTCAAATGACTAAATGACAACTTACAAAGTATAAAAGTATAAAGCTAACCTTGACAATTTCTTGATAATCCCTTGCAATGCTGTCAAAATGCGGATCCACCCCTTGATATTCCCGTAATCGCGTAATCTAACATAATGCAAGGTTTATTTCACAAACACAGAAGGCTAAATACTATTTTTGTGAAAAGTAATGGCGGCATAAATTTTAGGCCCATGAAGCCCACAAGATCTTCAATATATTTTGTATAGCATAATGATTTACGAGACACAAGAAAACGGTATATTGATGAATTGGGACATAGTTCTTGAAAGTTTCAAGGAATGAAAATATGGGGGTGATTTGGACATTCATTTGACGTTATTACACCAACAAAATAAGAATAAAAAATAGTATACCGCTTTGTTGTATTGAATCGATGCCTCCTCTGTTGCTTCTTCAAGGTATTTTCTGCATTACATTCTCATATAATGTTAAGTGTTCTTTACATTTCATAATTAAATAATGTCATAAATTAAAAAAAAGTACCGTATCCTATGTAATGCTGGTATGGACTCCTTGGTATAAGTGTCACGCAAAAGAATATACTCCAATACACTACAAACATAAAGAAGCGCATTTAGAACCAGATAATTTTGCTTGATTCTCATTTTTTTTATTTGTCTTAAAAAATAATTGATTATGATGATTAACTGGATTTTGAGTTGAGTTTGTTATATTGATATACGGAATTATCGTAGCCAATTGGTGAAGAAATAGGTGTTAGTGTTTACAATTCATATGATAATGGTCATTAAGATTCATATCATTTTTTTCTGGTCTTCTTTCTCATAACAGATTTAATTATATTGATATTATTTTTTTTGTATAAACCACACTATTTGATGTAATCAATTTTCTGTCTGGTGCTTCATATTTCTTTTTGTATTTATTTCCCTCGTGGTACTGTTTTGAGTAAAATGCTTTCACAAAATTACAACTATAAATATCTAAAAAATCTACAAAAAATTTACTGCTTTTAAATAAAATAAGAATATAATTTGAGAGATGAAAAGAAAGAGACCGTAATTTATCATGCATGGTCTGACACCTCTTGCAAAGCCAAGTTTTCCTCATTTCATCCTGTCTCATTTTTGGGAAGAAATTATTAAAACGTACAAAAAAAAAAGAAATAATCAAATAAAAAAAATCTTACGTATTGATGTTGATGCTGCAGTTTTAAATCCTTCACAAGTTTCACCAGCACTGAAAGTATTTGCTCCAGAACCTTCAGTCATCAAGATGAAAACAAAATAATGGTGAATTTAAAATAATAAACCCAGATTATAAATATTGGTGAATTTAAAATAATAAACAAAATATTGGTAGATAAGATTTAATTATAAATAAGTTAATTGACTAAAATATTATCACAGAACAGGTACTCTTCTCTTCTTGATCAGGGTTTAAGTAGGTTACCATTTGAGCAATTCTAATCCATTTGTTTTTATTTTCTTTTCCAAATTGGTCTAAAAGTGGTAAAAAAATGAGGCATAGCCATGAAATTGAGATATATTTGGAGTAAAATTAACATACACTATAGTGTTCAGCAAATTTTCTGTCCATAGAAGAAAGATCATCCAGTAAACTTGCCTCTTCCTTTTCAATCTCCTCAATTATCAACTTAACCCTAAATGAAGAAAGAAAAATTAAAAAAAGAAAGAAAGTAATAAAGAAATAAAAACAAGAACTACATAATTGGGGACTCGAATTATATGGATTCCCAGTTAATACCACTGAACTAGCCATTATAATTTTTATAGGACCTCTACTTTGACAAACAAAAGTAAAATGAATTTTACACATATACCCCTCCTAATTTCCTATTGTACATGTATAAGTTTCTACTGATATGTCATAAGAATTCGTGAGTAAAGAGAAATAACAAGGAAGTGGTAAATTGGAAACTTGTAAAAAAAAAACAGGGAAAGAGTTCAAGGGGTGGTTTTTGTCAGGGACCCGAATGAAGTTTTCTCTTATAAGTTATAACAAAATTTCAACACAATTTTAGAGAGAGAATTAGAGAAACCTTTCAGGGAGGCGAGCACTGGACATTTGGTGAATCGAAGAAGAATCTGGTTGCAAAAATAAATATAAGTTTCGCACATATAATTCATTAACTAGAAATACAACGCTACCAAGTAGATAAATTAATATTGGATCTCGGTTGGTATAGGTTGATACAAATTTAATTTTTTTTTCTCATTTTTTTTTTTTGCTTAATTGAGGCCAATTGGCACTTAAACAATCAAGAATTGGCACTTAAAAATCTAAGAAATGTTGTCATAAAAGATCACCTGTGCTATCTGATGCAAAAATCTCAGCCAATAAATCACATTTTTTGTTTAAACGCGCCTCAATTTCTCTCACAAGAGGCCTCTGATACTCCGCCATATCCTTCACATCACAACAGTAAGTTAGAGTTAATTGCATACATAATTTTCTTTGCCAAAATTAAACAAAGAAACAACCAAAACCAAACATAAAAAAAAGATCACACATACCACACACATAACCGGCTTCTCCTCCTGGGCCTGATACAGATACCCACAACTCACTCCAAGAAACCGATCCGCCACACCAAAGACCGCAGGCTCCGCCGCCACATCCGATCCCAAACTATTTCCATTACTATAACTAACACCAGTACTCGCGACACTTAAAGTAGTGCTGGTGTTGTAAAAATTGGTGGAACCGGGAGAAATGCTGCTGCTCGGAGTCGTGCTGTCGAAAGATCCTCTTGAGCTCATTTTTTCTGTTTCTTCTTGGTTTTGGATTTCGCTGGATTTTGAGAGGAGTGGGAGTCTGAGACGTTGGGATGCTTCTGAAACGGTTAAGTGGTGCTCGAGTGATTCATAGACCTAAAGAGAGAGAGAGAGAGAGAGAAATTAGATATGTTCCTAATTAATTTTTATTTTTGGTTGATGCTTAACCAACCATATAGAATCTAAAATGTTTAATTGAGAATGTTATTAGAGAATGAGAGAGAGGGAGAGAGAGAGAGAGAGTATACTTGAGGGGAGCAATCCAAATTGAGATGAGGGTATAAAGTCTTCATATCTTTGAGTGAGTTAAATCCACCGATTCCAGCTGAAGCTGACATGGCTTGTTGGTACTCTTCCACCATTGATATCGCTTCACCATATACCGCCTGTAAATGAAAATATTAAATAAAGCAGTCAAAACCCTAATCCTAAACAAACAATTTCAATTTTGGCTGGTTTGAGTATCATCTTACACTGAATCCAGCAAAATAAGAAACTTATGAAAAAATAAAAAGGTCAAAAGGAAAAGAAAGGAAAGATAAGAGGCTTAAGAGCTCACCATGGCCTCCAAATACCGTCCTCTCTCCTTCAACATTTCCTCTTTTGCCTGTACATTTTAGAGAGAAAGAGACATATTGTCAATTAATATGTCAAAAAACACAACTAAAGATGAATTTTGTTTTTACAACAAATTATTATATTACTAACAAATACAGCTGAATTAAAAATATGCCATTAATTTGAGATACTTTTCGATATCGGACAAACTCTAAGGTATTAAAACCTAAGAATTGTACTAACAATTCCAATTTCACTACCTAGATAAACCTAATCGTTGAGATTTAGACAGCATTTATACTGCCAAACGAACTATTCATCACCTACCAACATACTTTCCAATTTACACTAAACCCTTCATCCCTTTACCAAATCAGATCAAACCATTCAATTTCCAAATCAAAATCTGAAGAAAGACAAGATAAATAAACGAATTACTTGCTGGAGATCTACAAAGGCGGATTTAGAGAGGAGAGATCCGTCGGGGGCGAGGCAATGCCTCTCAAGCTGCTCCATAACGTGCACCACCTCCGCCGGCACGTGCTGCTGGCTACTCTTCGCCATTTTCGAGGTTTTTCTGTTCCTTCGTTTCCTTTTTGTTGCTCTTTTTTGAATTTCTGGATTCGTATAAATCGGTTTTATTTTGTTGATTTATTTCTGGTTTTAGAGAGAGGGTGTATAGTGTATTAGTGTATTTGGGAAGAAGAACAAGATTGGGTCGAGCTGTTATGGGCTAAATAGTGGGCTTTTATTTTACTTCAGTTTCTTTTCGGCCTGTATGGACTTTTTTGGTTGAGGCCTAAACATCATTTTATTTTATCAATTTAAGTATATTATGAGCACTGTGTTAATTTAAAAGAAAATTAAAGGTGCGCTTGATAGTACATTAAAGGACAAAATGGAAACACTAATTAAATAAGAGATAATGAAGTTTATATTATACATGTTTTTCGATGTGCTAATATGCAAATCTATGGGAGTAGTTAGTAAAGCATCTCTTTAAAAAAAATTGAATTGTAAACCATCTCTTTAAATTGAGAGGGCACTCATCAGATATGTGATGTCACTGCGTCCATCATCGGTCCCGACTCATGAAGAGGAACCAGACCAGCAGCATCTATCACCATTTTTTTGGCAATTTATAATTGTTTTTTTCTTTTTCTGTGTTCTGCTATTCCTTTGTTTCCTTCTTAATTATTTTACAAAGTATCCCCACAAAGCACTGAGCGTTCAGGAAGGAATTGTTCTTTGATGAATTAATAATTACTCCAAAACACTATAATTTTTGAATAAAAAAAACTTTATATTATTAACTTCTTTTTGGCCCCTACAGAATGTACAATTTTTTGTCATCCTATAAAAATTAAATTTAGCCTTTTCATCCAATAAACATATATATATATATATAAATTTTTTAGTGTTTCTTGAGAAACATATATATATTTTTACCAAAACACCAACCTCAACAAAATTATTTTTATATTTATTTTGTTGTACTCAAAATAATGAAAAAAAATGCAAACTGTAAACAATTAAACCCGCTTTATAGAGACTCAAAATTATTTTTATATTTATTTTGTTGAACTCAAGTTTTAGATGTAGCTTTGCGGTGTACTCGTAAACCTGTGGAACTACTCCAGCCCGCTTCTCTCTTATTCGCTCATCCCCTCCTATAAATTGTGCAAAAAGACCCTTATTCCATCAAATCATCTCTCGTTTTATCACCTTTCTATCTTCTTCTCTTTTCCACCATTTGTCTCAATCTCTCTAGTAATAATGGAGGGTGCAGTGAAGTGCTCGGCAAACTATGCTCCGCTCACTCCGATTAGTTTCATCGAGCGAGCCGCAATGGTGTTCGGTCACCGTACTTCGGTCGCGTATGGAAATTCGACTTACACATGGCGCCAGACGAGAGACCGATGCGTTCTGCTTGCATCTGCTCTCGCCGGACTCGGAATCTCTCATAACGACGTGGTACAGTACAGCCATTCTTTTCTTTTTCTTGAAATTATTAGCTAGATTAATTCAAAGGTTTTTCCGGTTTGTAGAGAAGATAATCGATTTTGAATGTGTTCTACATGAATTGTTTACTTTTGGGCCTTTAATTTTAGAAAAGTAATGTATAATTGTGCCTCATGTTTGTCAATTATTATCGATATATTGGGATATTAGAAAGTGACGCGATGGATGGGACACATGATAATGTGATATGGACCACTAATTAGTATGGTGAGAATAACAAGACAGGTTAGTGGGTGAGCAGAGCACGTCCAAGGCCTATATATAGTATATATTATTCAAAACCTGAAGAAATTATTCAAAACCTCCTAACTTTTTTGAAAATATCAGAAACCTCCTCAATTTATTCTCTTGCTAGTGTTATCTTTAACATTTATCCCTATTTTTCGGTTTTTAAACCCAAAATACACTCCGCTTTAGTTTTTTTATAATAAAATAATAGACAAATAATTTTTTGTTATATAATATTTAAAATGTTATATTTTGATGTGTTATGATAATATTTTACAACATATTTTTATTTTACAAATTTATATAAAATACTATTGTATGTAATATATTCTAATATAAAACAATATTGTATATAATATTAGATCATAAAATAATATACTGTGTTGTAAAATTATATCCTAGAACATCGTAAACATAACATCGTGAAGTTACGTCTAAATTTTTGTTATTTTATTTGCTTATTATTTTAAATCGAATAATATAATTTATACATAAAATTGATTATAAGTGGTCCCAATTTTTTTTTTTAAAGTTTAAGGGGAGATTGAAGTACCTTCTTCCAAAGATTTCTAACTTAAACTTTATTATTGTTATTAAATTTGTAATTAGGTAGCCGTGTTGGCACCAAATGTACCAGCAATGTGTGAGCTCCATTTTGCGGTACCAATGGCTGGTGCAGTTCTGTGCACACTCAACACACGCCACGACGCCTCCATGATATCAACCCTTCTAGAACACTCTGAATCCAAAATATTATTTGTGGATCACGAGTTACTCCAAACCGCAAAAAAAGCCCTAAACATCCTCTCAAAAACCAATTTCAAACCGCCAATTTTAGTTCTAATCAAACAATATGAGGACGAATCGTCCAACAAATCGGTCAATACAAATGTAGACTTGGAGTACGAGGCTCTTATGCGGACCGGTTCCACACAGTTCCAGATCCAATGGCCCAAAGACGAACTGGATCCTATCTCACTGAACTACACATCTGGTACCACATCTAGACCAAAAGGCGTGATATATACTCACAGAGGGGCGTATTTAAATGCAATATCTTCTGTTTTATTCAATGAGATGACCACTATGCCAGTCTATTTATGGACGGTACCGATGTTCCATTGCAACGGTTGGTGCATGTCATGGGGTTTGGCTGCACAGGGCGGTACGAGTGTTTGCCTAAGAAAAGTGTCAGCCAAGGGCATTTTTGAAAATATTTCGCTTTATAGGGTTACTCATATGGGCGGTGCCCCTACCGTTCTTAACATGATAATTAACACCCGTATAAACGAAATCAAGCCTTTGGAAAGAAAAGTTGTGGTCATGACAGGTGCAGCCCCACCTGTGCCATATATACTTTCCAAAATGGAAGAATTAGGGTTTTGTTTAATACACTCTTACGGTTTGACCGAGACTTACGCGGCCGCGACCGTGTGCACTTGGATGCCTGAGTGGGATGAACTGTGCCTCGAAAAGCGTGCAGAGATTAAAGCTAGGCAAGGACTGAACCATATCGGTCTAGAGGTTGATGTGAAGGATCCTAGAACGATGGAAAGTGTGCCTTTTGATGGGAAAACGGTTGGAGAGGTTATGTTTAGGGGAAATACAGTTATGGCTGGATACTATAAGGATGTGGATGCGACAAATGAGGCTTTGGCGGGTGGCTGGTTTCGGTCCGGTGATTTGGGTGTCAGACATGATAATGGATATGTACAGCTCAAAGATCGGTCCAAGGATATAATCATATCGGGTGGAGAGAATATAAGCACAATTGAGGTATTATTGTAATATGACTTCATATTTTGTCAAAATTTACTCTTCTTGTGTTTATATTTTATTAAAATGTACATTGTAGCTCTTTATTTTGTTCTTTTGTAATTTGAAGCAATTTCATTTAACATGAAAATTAATATTAATTATTAAAATAGGTAGAAGGGGCGATATATGGCCACCCAGCAGTATTAGAGGCAGCAGTTGTGGGTCGTCCAGATAATTACTGGGGTGAAACGCCTTGTGCATTTGTGAAACTAAAAGAAGGGTATAAAGCTACCAATGAAGAAATTTTACGGTTTTGTAGAGAAAAATTACCGCATTTTATGGCCCCGCGCACTGTTGTTTTTGTAGAAGATCTTCCAAAAACATCAACGGGTAAGATTCAGAAATTTGTGCTAAGAGAAAAGGCGAAAAACATGGGTAGTCTTTCAGGGCCTGGCCGAAGCAAGATGTGATGAAGTTGTTCTTCTTGGGAAAGAGTTCATGTTTTTTTTTTCAGAAAAAATAATCGATTTTATAAATAGAGAGATGAGTATATATATTCTTTTGATTGAATGAATAAATAGCCCAATGTCCCGTATTTATTGTTTGTGCAACGGAGATTGAACCCTCAAAAGTCAAAACTTAGGTAAGGGGAAGAAAAGATAAATGCTGCTTTTGCTTTATTTAATTTTTTGGAATTGAACCCTCAAACCTTAGGTAAGGAAAAATAATTGGATAAATTATTTTAAGGTCATATCAAAATCAATTAAAAAAAATGAATTGAACCCTCAAACATAAGGTTAAACTAGAGGTTCTCTCATCAATATTGGATAAATAGTTGAGCAAAGATTTTAGAAGTATTGAACTAGATAACCTGCTCATTGAATAGGCCACTTGAGTTAATGAAATCCAATGTATCTCAACTGTGACACAACCCAACAGGTAAGATTCAGAAATTCGATTATTCAAAAAAAAAAAAAAAGATTCAGAAATTCGTGCTAAAAGAAATGACGAAAAATATGGGCAATCTGAGGCCTGGGAGAAGCAAGAGTTCATGATAAATCGATTTTAGTGATAGATATATTGTTTTGATTGAGTGAATAAATTGCTAGAAGTCCAAAACTTAGGCAAGAAAAAAAAAGATGAATGCTGCTTTCGCTCTATTAGTTCTTCGGAAAAAAAAAGAGTACTAAGATGAGCAATAGTAAATAAAATTTGTGTAGCCATTTACAATTTCAGAAGAAATAAATTTATTATTTTACATTCTAACATTATTTCTTGTGATTTGTTATATAAAATCAATTGATACGGTTTGTTACCTTGAAAAGAAAGAACGCGGTCACAGGGTAAGTAAGTTGGGAGTGGGCTGGGCTTACATTGGATTTTATATTTTACTTCTAAAAGCTATTCTTTAAACAACCTCTTATTTATTATTTTCATATTTTGATATGACCTTAATTTTTTGGCCCATATAACAAACCTGACTTTCCTGGGCCAAGATCCGGCCCTAAATACAATATTGAATATATAAACCTGGTTTTTCATTTTTTTTTTAATAAGAAATTTTGTTAAATATGTGTTATATTACGGTTGGCGAAAATTAAATTCATAATTTTTTGTTATACATACAAATATTTTAATTAATTAGACTACAACTACAAGCCATTTGTGAACTTTTCACCTTTAAAATCCCGTAACTCAATCTGTAATTTTTAATTTCAAAATCAATAATATTCAAAACTAATAATATTCAACATTAATGACACTTAATATTATTCAAAATTAATAATATTCAAAATTAATAACATTCAATAGTTGGGTCGCCCACCCGTTAATCAGATCAGCCTGAGAAAAGAATAAGAGAGAGAGAGAGAGAGAGAGAGAGAAGTGAATCGTCTCCACTCTCCAGTGAGATGGGATCTCCTTCCTCTTCTACAATCACCATTTTATTATATCCCTTTCTTCTTCTTCTTCTTTGCTCTCTCTGTTCCTCCGTGCACGGCGCCAATTCACCCTTCGACGACTCTTCTCTCACTTCAATTCCAGCTCATCTCTACCATTCCAGGTATAATTCTCGCCATTTTTACATAAAAGTTTATTGAGTAACATTCTGCTTTGTACTTAGATTTGTTCCAACTAAGCATTCGAATAAACCTTAAGCGTAGTATGTAAATTTTCTTTTTTTTTTCTTCTTCTTCTTTGTAGTGATTCTCTATTGAAAGAGATTGATGCCTTGGTCAGTCGCCATTCTGATAGATTATTTGTAAGTCTCTTTTATTTCTGATCAATATAACACTCAATTATGCAGTTAAGTCTCAAATTAACCCAATTTTTCTCAGTTAACTTTCCTTGTGCAATTATGAATCAATTAGACCCCAATTTGAACCTCAATGTGTTCAATTTTGCAACCAAATAAGAAACAAGCCAAGATTATATATATGAATCAAAAGAGTCCGATTCTATGAAACTTTGTTCATTTATTTAACATTATGTGATAGATTGAGAAAAAGAGAGGGAGCAACAGAGGTTATCTTGCGGAAATAGTAGCTGTTACTTACAATTACACGAAAGGTCAAAATACCAAGCCCAAATTTAGGGTTCTTTTG